>PVKP010005680.1:6839-87961 GCA_004027715.1 Plecturocebus donacophilus | reverse complement strand
TTCTTGTGTTCTTTGTTGTTTTAAAGTCTGTTTTATCAGAGACGAAAATCACAGCTTCTGGTAATGCTAACTGGCTGTTTTGCCCATTAGTTGATGTAGATTCTTCATTATGGTGATGCTCTTTACCTTTTGGTATGTTTTTGGAATGGCTGATACTGGTTGTTCCCGTCCATGCGTAGTGCTTCTTTCAGAAGCTCTTATAAAGCAGGCCTGGTGGTGATGTAATTTCTGAGTACTTGTTTGTTCACAAAACATTTTATTTTTCCTTTGCTTATGAAGCTTAGTTTGGCCGGATATGAAATTCTAGGTTGAAAGTTCTTTTCTTTAAGGATGTTGAATGTTGGCCCCTACTCTCTTCTGGCTTGTAGGGTTTCTGCTGAGAGGTCTGCTGTGAGTCTGATGGGCTTCCCTTTGTGGGTAACCTGAACCTTCTCTCTGGCTGCCCTTAGCATTTTCTCCTTCATTTCAACCCTGGTGAATCTGACGATTATGTGCCTTGGGGTTCCTCTTCTTGAGGAATATCTTTGTGGTGTTCTCTGTATTTCCTGGACTTGAATATTGGCCCACCTTGCTAGGTTGGAGAAGTTTTCCTGGATAATATCCTGAAGAGTATTTTCCAGCTTGGATTCATTCTCTTTGTCACATTCAGGTACACCTGTCAAACGTAGATTAGGTCTTTTCACATAGTCCCATATTTCTTGGAGACTTTGTTCATTCCTTTTTACCCTTTTTTCTGTCATCTTGCCTTCTTGTTTTATTTCATTGAGTTGATCTTCGACCTCTGATATCCTTTCTTCTGCTTGGTCAATTCGGCTGTTGAAACTTGTGCATGCTTCGCAAAGTTCTTGTGTTGTGTTTTTCAGCTCCATCAATTCACTTATATTCTTCTCTAAGTTGTCCATTCTCGTTAGCATTTCGTTAAATCTTCTTTCAAGGTTCTTAGTTTCTTTGCATTGGGTTAGAACATGTTCTTAGAAGTTTCTTATTATCCATCTTCTGAAGCCTGATTCTGTGAGTTCATCACACTCATCCTTCGTCAAGCCTTGTTCTCTTGCTGATGAGGAGCTGTGATACCCTGTAGGAGGAGAGGCATTCTGATTTCGGGTGTTCTCAGCCTTTTTGCACTGGTTTCTTCCCATTTTTGTGGATTTATCCACCTGTCGTCTTTGTAATTGCCGACTTTCAGATTGTGTCTCCGAGTGGACGTCCGGCTTGTTAGTTATGAAGTTTTTTCTGTTTCTTAGTTTTCCTTCGGGGAGCGCTCCTTCCCCACAGAGCTGGGCCTTCCCGGGTTCAGCTGTGCTTGCTCTCTCCTCAGCGCTTCCAATTGCTGTTCTCCTTTTGGGGATGGGACCAGTGGAGCCTTTGGGCACCCAGTCCAGTACACTCTGCACCGAGAAGTGCCGCGCCGGCCAAAAGAGTCACGCTGGCGGCCCGGGTGGCTCCTTTGCCAGGAATCTCCCAGTCTGTGGGCATCAAAAATTCGTCTGCAATTGCAGCATCCACTCGCTCTCTGCACTTTAACTGGGAGCTACAATCCTGAGCTGCTGCTACACGGCCATCTTGGATCTCTCTCCTTTTGTCATTTTTATTGTGAAAACCTATTTGTTTGCCTTTTAATTTACATTGTTTAAATTTTTAATGAAAACTTCAAACAGAAGAGAGAGATTTGTAGTATAACACTAATTGCAGATTTAACAATTGTCAAGATATTGTTCTACATTTGCATTATTGCACCCGTTTTTCTCCCTTTTTGTTGTATAGTTATTTTCTTTTCTGAGGTCTTTCATTATTTTTATGCTTAAAAATGCATATCTTGATCTCAGTTAAGCATTTATTCATTTGCATTTCCCTGTAGCTCTTAAATGTTTTTATTTAAATTTTTAATTCATCAGGAATTAACATTTTTATAAGGTGAGATCTAAGGTCTTTGGTCAGTTAATTTAAAATGAAGTGAACTAATGTTAAACCAACTGGTAAGAATTAAATTTTAACCAACAAAGTAGTTGAAGTTGGAACATAGCCAAATTAAAAATGGATGCTGGATAATGGTTGAAAAAACAGAAAGAAAGTGAAAAGAATAGAAACAAAACACTGTTTATATCTATACAGATTGAACTGTGAATGAAAATGTCATGGCTCTTATTCTACTAATATATCAGTACTCTTCTCTACTTAAATGATTTTTGTCTCATATATTTAATAAAGTTTATTTTTAAGAGTTTTTATGTTGTTGTTAAACAGCTGAGAGAAGCTAAAACATGACTATAGTGATTAAAATATCCCACCATGAAGATGAAGTTCTGAATTTTAGGAATTTTGGTGTTTCAAAAAACAGAATTTCCTGGGAAAAAAGGGAGGGGTTCATATGAAGCCTAGTTTTATTTTGCACAGGGATTTAATCTAAAAAAGGGATCCAAGTACAATTCTCATTTTGTTGCATATTTACAGGGTGCATTTTACTATTCTTGTACCCGTCTCTTTGTATCTAATTGATGTGTGTTTGTCCGTGTGTATTAATTATTAATTAGTTCTCTCTTCCCTTACTGATTCTTCTTTTTCTCTTCATAGTACTAAAATCTAAGCCAGGTGGTAGATACGCCTGTATTAAGTTCAGGCTTTGGTTAGAGGCAATATGGTATGTTAATACAAGTCAGAGACTTCCGTACATTAGTTACACATCACAATAGAAAGCCTATTGGATTTTAAGAGGCCACTTTTATATGGTAGAATGCTGTGATGAGGCGATGTTGACAGGCTTTTTAAAAAGTTGGTAAGTAAAGTGAAGGAGACAGGTGCTGTAGGTTAAGTGTATTTCCTGGTTTAAGCAAAGTATTTATTTTTTTACCGTTTTCTTGTTTGGTTGCTTTTAGTAGATTTGTTGAATACCTGAATTTGTCTCCAGGTGGAAGGAAGGGAAATGGAACCCATTGCACAGGCAGGAAGGCTCATTTAGGAAAGGAGAGAATATGTATTAGGATCCAGAGAGAGGAAAGACTCAGGAAGAGATGTGTACAGCTGCCCAAGAAAGATGATGGAGGGAGGTCATGCTGGATTTTAAACATCTTATTATCTAAAACAATGCCCCTCAAAACTTAATGTGCATATAAATCACTCAGGGATCTTGTTAAAATGTAGATTCTTGCCTCAGTAATCTGGGATGGGCCTTCCACATTTCTAATAAGCTCCCAGGTGATGCTGAGGTTGCTGGTCTGTGAGAGGACATCCGTGTTATGGAGTTTTGGTTATTAAAATGTTGAGTCTAGAAAATGAGATTTTACATGACAGTGACTGCCACTGTTAAAAATCAAGGTTTGTTTTAAACCCAAACAACCATAGTTGAAATATAGAAATAATATCACTTTCTGTTGTATAATTCATTTTATTTAAAAAGGAACTAAGCTACCCTGAAACTTTACTGAACATTTTTATATTTTGTTGCACTTCTAATCCTATTTTATATGCTTTCTATTGACCTTTTATCTGGTGAGTTGCTTTGAAAAATCCCTGAGCAACAATGCAACCTGACCCTTTCTCCCTAATATTTCCCTCTATTCCCTGTTGATCTGTCCTACTTTCACTCTATCATACACAGAAACAGTGTTTTTAATAGCATTTTAATACAAATGTTTTATTATTTAAAGTAACACTATAAAATTGTCTAATGCAAAGTATATGTTTTATTTAGAAAAAGTTTATTTTTATTAGACTAATTTTTCAAAGTCAACATATTTAAACAACTAACAATTGTTGTTTTCACTTAAGTATTAATTCCTTGACTTATTAGCATCAAGAGTATAGGATGGAAGTACTTGATTGTTAACTGGTCATTAAAAATGGCTAAATATATTTTCTCTGCCTAAGGTTATCTAGAGAGTTTTTCACTTTGTAGATTTTCTTCTTTCTTTTTGTTAGTGGACACAATCTCCTTTTCCCTTTTCTTTCAGAGGCAAAGATAGGGTGCTGATATGATTTGTTTTAATTTTATGATAAAACCAATTATAAAGTAAACTTATTTCTTCATGAAGTTTATTAGACTCTTCAGCCTTTTAAACCTCTCAAAAGTAAGTTAGTAGCAAATTTTTAATATAGGGAGTTCTATATAGGTACCTATATCAGAGTATTTTTATTTTGATTTTTTTGGGGGAATTAAAGAATTTAGCAGTGTAGAATTTTTCATTTTACAGATGAAGAAACTAAGGCCTGCAGATTGTTTGTCAAGCTCTGCTTAACTGCCAGTCCAGTTTTCTTGCTGTAGAACTTTATATTTAGCTTCAGATCATTAATACATTTTCCTATCTCATGAGGCTGTTACTCAAGAATATTTAAAATATACTTTATATTGCTGAACATTGCATAACTTAATGGTAATTATCAAAAGAGCTAATTTATTTCATAATTTTCTTAATGTTTATTACCATTTTAGATGAAAACTATGTTAAGATTTACTTTTAGTAAAAATTGTGTATAGTATAGGAGGACCAATTACGCTAACACTCCACTTTCAAATAATCTTCAAAAGTTTACAGACATAAGCATATATTTTTTAAAAAGCACAATTTATCTGTGAAGTTACCAGCTATTGCTGAGAACCATTAACTATCAGAACACTAAAAACCTATAATAATTAAAACAAGAATTGTAACTCTTACTATATTTAGTTATCAATTCAGACTGATTATCAGTCATCATTAAAATAGTTAAAAGGCATGCGCCTCCTGAGCCCATCCTTCAGGTATGTGTTTTGGACATTATCTTTTCCCTTTTGTTTGCTTACAACAGGAAGCTCGTTTAATCCTTTGCTTTGTTTTAGAGTTAAGCAAATAGAAACCATCCCTGTTAGCTTTCAAAAGCTCCTACTTTTGTTGTATTAATGGCACTCACTGTAGATTCTGTGATCTTGCTTTATTTACCAGAAAGCTTGCCTTTGAGAGCTGTCACTCCATTCTTTCAACAGAGTTGTTAATTGACTGATAGCACTGATTGAGTGGAAAACCTTCAGTGACAAAAGACTGGATGTAGGTGTGAGTCCATTTGAAAGGCTGGTGAATCTTCTTAATCCCATTTCTATTTGTACGGAAGTACTAAATACAGACTAGAAGAACAAAATATATTTAAAAGCATTCACAAATGTTAAGCAACAATAAAACCCCGTAACCATTTAAATGACAGCAGCTGACTATTTGAATTAACTTTGTGTTTGGTTTAATTTGGGGCCCTAATTATTCCTAACTTACGTGAGTAGATTTCAATTATAGTATCCTGCAGGGATTTGTAGCTAAGGCAACTAAAAGAATCATTTTACATAAAGTACTTTTGTTCAGCTGATTAGACAAGTTAAAATGGAATGATGTAAAATTGAAACCCTTCAGACAAGGTCCAAACAAATGTTTCTGGTAATTTTGTCCAAAAAAGATGAATCTGAATTTGGTTTCAAATAATATTTTGGTCTTTTAGGACGATTGACTTTTTTGTAATACTGATAAGTATATAAAAATGCCTTAAGATTGCGTGTTTGGTAAAGGAGTAAAGCTTTAAAGGTGAGGACAGATTGTCATAGTGGATGGACACCTGCCTAAATAGTGTTTATTTGCTTTATAAACTCCAGTACACAGTTTGACACCTTTAAATACATAGATTTAGAAGAGAAATACAAATAAATAACACGAATGACTAGTACTTCTTTAATTCTGTATTTTGTAATACATTTCAGTTGAACACTTTGAAATGGTATATACCAAGAAGTACAAGGACACAATATGGTTGAGTATTTGACTCGTGCTGCTGAAATAACAGCCACATTGATTTTAAACACCCATACCAGAATGAAAGCTACTTTATGCTTAATTACTGGTTACTGGTAGATGGTATTTTGGTTCTTACTAATCTAAGTGCTGGAGCACAATATTAAAAAAAGCGTTTGCCAGCATCCATAGATCATTTTGAGGCTTAGCCATAACATTTCATTAGAGTCTTATACCTGTCTAATATCAGTCTATTCTAGTGAATTAAGAGGCAGCAGCTCTGTTGTGTATCTTGCTTTAGTACTGCTTTAAGTTCTCTTTGTCCTCTTTTTCTCCTCCTTTTTTATCCCTTTTTCGGTTTTTAAATATCTACAACGTGTGAATCGTTGTCTATCTTTTCATACTTGATATTTTCATTATTTCCTTTAATCTAGTCAATTCTATGACCTATTTTTCACTAAGTGAAACAAAATCTTAAAGGCATGGGATAAAGTTCACAGACTTCAAAAAGTGAGGTTTTTCTCCCATAGCACCAACCAAGCTATATAACTCTTTCTTGAAAACAATGCCAGTAAATTCACTCTTCCACCTATTCAGTTCCTTTTTGTTCTTTAGTATACTTTTTGAAAGCTAGTAACCTTTAGGAGGCTTTTTCTTATCTAAACAGAAATCCTCTGAATTTATATAGCAGCACAGCACAGTCCAATACAGTAAGCCACAAGTGGTTATTGAACACTGGAAATGTGACTAACGTGACTGAGAAAATACATTTAAAATACATTTTTATTGGTCAGAGCAATTTATAGGTACTTCTTTCCTTTAAGGTTTTGTTGTTGTTGCTGTTGATACCTCTTACACCTCCTTTATATGTTTTAGCTAATTCCTTCAAGTTAAGCACAGTGTTTTATTTATTTCTGTATTTTTCACAGTGCTTAGGCATTCGAAACTATTTTAAATGATTGCGAAGCACATGCAAAGAGACTTGGTACCAAAGCTCTTTGGTACCATTTTAAATACATACTTACTTTATGGGTCAGGGATTTCACTAATGATCACTCAAAAACAATATGGTTAGTTTATGAATATCGAAAACAAAGGAGTATCCATGCATGCATGGAGTATATCTTGCAGGAATACAGTCCTTAGGATTAACAGCTAAGTATACTTTAAGTATATTTTAAAACTTAATTGTAGCAAACCCTAGTTACTGACTGCAGCCTCAGTCCTTAATATGAGACTTTAGTAGTTGTTTAAATTACCTGGATGGTATAACCTACACTTAAGTCAGCTAATGTTGGCTTCTCTTCCCTAAATATGGAGCTTCCTTCTTAAAATCCATTGATGAACCCAGCTAATATTGCCATTTGCTTTCTATGGTTTGAGAATTTGTTGTAGAAGATAAGTAATTATGAAGGCATCAGTTAAAAATGATGAGTAATGAATATCTCTAGTTATTTAGAAAATTCATGTGATCTTGTCTTGTGAATTCTTTACTAACTAGAAAATCCTTCTCTGATTTTAGCTTAAATATAAGGAGGAAATTTTATCTTCATAATGGGCAATGATGTATTTTATTACAATGATACATAGATTTATACCTCACACCTGAAAATATATTACTTTTTTGATTCTTAATGACTTTCGGCTCTTTTTGTTCCTAATTACTTTATGATCACATGTTTATAGCTTAAAATATTAAAATTTATAGCTTTTTGGGGCAATCTGTCATAAAATGCCTATTAAATGTGTGTGTGTGTGTGTGTGTGTGTGTATTCTGGCAGTCAGAATTTCTTGTTTTCTGTTTACATTTGCAAATGAATTTATGATTTACCTTCTGTGTCTAACTTAGAAAAAAAAGTAGCCAATTCTATATTTAGTAGAAATTGAGGTAAATACACAGTACAACTATAGGCTGTATTTTTTATATTATTAATTTTGAAGAGGAAAGCATCTGACTTAGAATGGCGAATTAAAAAATTATTATAATCTGTACAACCATGACCTATTCTGGCCTCAAGTACTTTATAACTAAAATGTTTCCTCAGAAAACTTAAGCATTTTTCATTGACATGTTCAGCATGGATTTGAAGTTTCAGAAGTGCTAGTTCCTAATCCTAACATCTAATAGTTCATTATCACCTCGTTTTAAAACAATCGTGGTATCTCCTAAATGAAAGCATTTTCTTGTCAAACTTTATTCTTGAATGGTTTATATTTATTTTAGAAAGTCATTCCACTTTAAAAATGAAAGTTTGGCACCACTGAAAGTAATTGAGAAGAATGTATTGCTGTTTCATAAGGCAAATATAAGAGGAATGTTGCTGCATCATTAGAACAAATTAATAATCTTCCAGGTAACCACCTGGCAAGAGAAAGATATAATTTCTTATGAGAAGAGATATTTATGAATCTAATCTGGTATTTATGTGGGAAAAAAATTAAAGAAAAGCCATATTGTGTAACCAAAGTTGCTGTATTTGTCATTTAATAATGAAGAGAGTAAGAAAATTCTCCCCTGATACAACATTGACTTAATTGTCCTTTTGTAATACTTCTTCAAAGTGTGATCATAATGAAATGAAAATGTGAAAAGACTTGGAGGAAATGAACCTCCATGAATTAGAGTAAAAATTTCTTTTCCTTTTTATTTAGCATTTGTAAATGTACCATGCTGTCTCTAGCTGTGTGTCTTTCTGGCTTATTTCTGTTCTCATCCTCTCTGTCAACTTAGAAAAAAAATTAGTAAATTCTATGTTTATTAGAAATACATACTTTTATGGTTTTGACAGCTGAGAAGTACTGTACGATATAAATAAAGATACATCGACACAATGAATTTTTTAGCTTCATTAAATTCTTTTTTAACTGTGCTTAAGAAAAATTTTATTGGTATTTATTCTGTATGAAGATATGATACTTTTAAACTTAACCTGTAAAAATCAACATTTTTTGATATAGCAGAAAAAAGAACTGAACTGTCAGTTCATTCCAAGAATGAAGAGGCAGATGCAGCTGGTCCAGAGGAGAGGGTCTAGTTGGTGCATAAAAAATTCATGTCAGCATTTTGACACTGCATTCTTTTGGGGTATCTGTTACCACTGAATAGGAAACTGTTTCAAATTGTCAGGCAGACAGAATGTTGTGCTGAATGTGTAAACTGGAATTATCACATCTAGCAGTTCCCTTCACCAGGTGCTGGCTTGGAGCTTGGTTCTCCACTAATGTCGAGAGAGTGCCAGGAATAGTTTTATTTGCTAATTATCCTTCATCTCTTCCAATGTCTAGTTTTTTTTAGTAAACAGCTTGCCCAGGTGTTTTTAGGAATGCCTAGCAGGACAGTGTAAGACTGCAGGTGCTTAGGTGGCAAGAGGATGCCATACAGAACACTGAGAACACCTATGTCCATCTGTGTGAAAAAGATGATTGCTTTCAAGGGTTTTACTCCCTAATGTCCTGAGAATGATACTTGTCAGTAGTTCGTTGGCTCAGATATCCTGGTGAGGGCAAAAAAGTGGAAGTTGGTGTTTTTAAGAAAACCGGAACATTTTATTAGGTTTTATCTTTGAATCTCTTTAAAAACTTTATGATTTGCAACTATGTGAATGAGCAGTGAAATTTTCCAAGACCGTAAAAAATGAAAGCAAATCAAGTCTTAATAAAGAAATATTAAAGATTTTTTTTTGCTTTTTCAGTCTTTGTGGTTTTACTGAAAAGGTTTACTATAACATAAAGTTATTTGTATTTTTCTGTCTTTTTTTAAAGAAATTCATAATACTATGAATGAGAACAAAATTTAGAATTTTATGCTTTATAAATTTATATCACAAGATGTTACTAAGTACCACTCAAATTAAAGCAGTATTTGAGCAGGATACTCTAATTGAAGCATTTATAACTTACTTTTCTTGAAATTTAATCAGTTGGATCACAGAATTATCCTTTAACTAGTTCTGCTAATCATTTTTTTTTGTCATAAATATATTTTTAAAAGAATTTATGATCTGCCTTTTGCCTATTCTATGGGCAGTGAATTCTATGGGAAAATTTAGTAAATTTTCCATTGTAGGTTGAATTTTCTGTTTCTATTTTCTAATCACCTTTGCATTATGGCGAGATAAATGTTAAGTGCTCAAAATGAAGATTTTATGAAAATGTTTTATAGTTTCCCTTGGTCTCTGAAAGTTGTTGTGGCACTTCTACAGCCACTCAAATTTCAGGCATACTGCTGAACCACAGGAATTATCCTGTCAGGTTTGATTTAGGATTAGGCATTGTAGTCATTTGTATTGACTTGGTCTCTGTTTTCTTTCACTGACATATCCTGTAGTGAAATTACGTTTATATGAGTATCTCATGGGAAAGTCAGAAAGTATAATATACTCAAAGGCAGAAAGAAAGTTTTGGTGTAACATCCAGTGGTTCAAATTCTGACTCTTTTTACTTACCAGCCATGTGAACTTACTCAAGTTATTTAATTTGGGTTTTCTTATTTATTATAAAATTGGGAAAATGCCTATATTTTAGAACTGTTGATGCTTAGAAATGAAATGTTTAAACATTATGTATCAGTGATTGTTGAACATTTGTTATGGACCCGGACTATGCAGTGTGCTAGGTATGGGTATTGTCTTTAAGGAACTTAACAATAATGGTGGTTCCTTATGACACCTAAAGGGGAACCCAGAGAGAGCTGCATAGATGGCATATTCAGCTGAAACTCAAATAGCAGAGATACCTGAATGAGCAAGAGGTGACCAATTGAGAAGAGTTCTCCTGAACTCCAGGAGAGGGTGTAGAGTGTGCAAATTTTTGCACTAAGAAATGGGGTGAATTGCAAATAGGTCAATATATGCAGAAAGTGAGGAGTGGCAAAAGATAGCTCTGGATGAAGTTGGAGCCAGACTACTCATGTGGAATAGTTAGAATTTTTAGCATGTAGGTGAGAGATGATAATTGAAAAATTTCAAAGGTGATTATAGAATTTTATTCTAGAAGTATTTCTTTAGGCTGCATGGGGTTGACTATTGAAGGCAGTGAGAATATTGAACAAGTTCCTGTGGGACCAGGGAATTAACATAAATAATTGAAGTAGGCAGGATATAAAGAAATGATAAAAAACTGGGTCGGGTACGGTGGCTCACGCCTGTAATTCCAGCACTTTGGGAGGCTGAGGCAGGTGGATCACGAGGTCAGGCGTTCAAGACCAGCTTGGCCAAATGGTGAAACCCTGTCTCTACTAAAAATACAAAAATTAGCCAGGCATAGTGGTGGGCACCTATAATCCCAGCGACTGGGAGGCTGAGGCAGAGCATTACTTGAATCTGGGAGGCAGAGGTTGCAATGAGCCAAGATTGCACCACTGCACTCCAGCCTGGGCAGCAGAGTGAGACTCTGTCTCAAATAAAGAAAAAAAGTGATACAAAACTGGAAAGTGCATGCTTGTCTAAAGCAGGCAGAAGGCCAGGTGCAGTGGCTCATGCCTATAATCCTAGCACTTTGGGAGACCGAGGTGGGAGGATCGCCTGAGGCCAGGAGTTAAAGATCATCCTGGGTAACATAGACAAGACCTTCTGTCTACAGAAAATTTAAAAAGTGAGCCAGGCATAGTGGCATGCACCCATCTTTCCAGCTACTCAGGAGGCTAAGGTGGGAGGATCACTTGAGCCTTGTGGTTCAAGGCTGTAGTGAGCCTTGATTGTGCCATTGCACTTAGCCTGGGCCACACAGCAGCAAGACCCTTTCTGCAAAGAAGAAAACCCCACAAAAAACAAAAACATAAGTAAAACAAAATAGGCAGGTGCTATTCAGTTTCAGTTGATTATTTTATCAGTATTTTGATACTTTTTTTTTTTTACTTTTTTATATTTTTTTTACTTGCCAGCAGGAAGTTTTGATACTTTTTCAATATGAGTATGTTGTCAATTGAGCGGATTTTTTTCCCCAAGAAAAGTCAGTCATTGGATTTGAATGTTATATCTCCATACTTTGAAATATTGGCAACTAATTCAATCAGAAATTCAAATGAAATGTACCTTTGAGCTGTATTCATCCTGTGGTCTGCCCATTTGTGCCCTTTTTCTTAAATAAGATTATTGGAGTAATCTGAGCAAGAAAGAATGAGACTAGAAAAAAAAAATTGGGTGAGAGTAGATAAAAGGAATGAGTTGTTGAAATTTCAGAAGTTACATTCAGAGTAGAAGTGAGGCAATTTGGCAAATCACCGATGAGGGAAAGGGTGATTTATTCAAGTTTGTTGGTGGTAAGAGACAAAAGCTAATAGAAATTAAGGGATAAAGTGATCTGGACTTTATTCCAGGCATCCAGGGGAAGTCATATTGCCCTGGCTGGTCCTTGTGGAGTTTGAAAGATGGTATGGGAACTGGTCATATCTAGCACAGATCCATAATCTGAAGCAGCAGGTGTTTCTGGGACCCTGTTGACTCTCTTAGTTATTTGGCCCATGGATTCCCTTTGTATCTACCTGCTTCTGCCTGATACCAACTAGCTGGTTCTTTCCTCAACTCAGCCTTTTTATTGTTCCCCCCATTGCAGTTTCATTTTAAGATATCTGGTGTACTTCACCCAGTCTTGTGCCACCCTGTCAGCAGCAGCTGTTTCTGTAACTCTGGAATTGCTTCATATTTCCCAGTTTAAATTCTTGAGAACAAGAGAAATGCATGGACTGCTTCTTTTTGTATGAAGCCACAGCCTACGCCGCTCTCAGGATCATGGACTGATTGCCCTTGAGTCAAAGAATCATGTCTTTTTCAATCAGCTGTTTCTGATTGCTGGTAGGATCTCCTGGTTAGGCTGGCTTTGCCCCCTTAGCAGTGCCTATCAGCAGAATATTTGAGTTAGAATGAACTGAGCACCAGCAGAAATGGTGATTTATTAAATATATCTAGGTCTGGTGAGTGATGAATGTCAGGAGTCAAGGTGGATCATGAATTCACCAAGATAAGAAATACAATATAAATGGTTTTGATGTCTAATTTGTGAGTCTAATTTAATGAAATTACTACTATTAACAGTACAATTAATATTAATAATATGCCGAAACTTAGCCATGCTTATTTGTGGGGCATAGTTAATTACAGAATTAAAAAAAAAATTTAGGGCCTTAATATTCCATGATTTATAACAAGCATTTAATGTGAGGCTTGCTTTGATCATTAAATAATAAACATGTTTAATCATTTAATAATAAACATGGGTAAAGTTTGGGAAACTTTATTATAGATACGTATAGATGACTAGATTTTATTATCTTATTTTGTACTTTTAATTTAAATCTAAAAACAAATGACTGCCCTTGTCAGTCCCTTACTGGATATTAATCACTGTACTAGGTGCTTTTTATTCATTGTCCTGGATAATGCTTCCAACAGCTCTGTGAAGTTTATGTTGTTTTGTTACTTTTGTATTGGAGGAAATTTATGCACAGTTAGGTGACTTAGGCAGGGTTAACTCAATAATGTAGTGATGAGATTCATTCATTTCTGGGTATGTCTGGCACAGCAGAACTCATGATGCTTTATATTTACATAATAATGGAAATCCATTTGTATTTTTAGATTTGGGATATTTCTAGATGTATGTAGTGTCGTATCTGGTTTAATCATGCATAATTTTAGCAATACATATATATGTAAAAAGGAAATGACTTTAAAGGTTTTTAAATGTGTAAGCAGTGTTTACACTTGAGCTAGGTCTACTGCAGAGAGCCAGCTGAGAAAGTCGAAGATGTTCCGTTCAACATATGCTTTTGTCTCTGGTGCCAGACAGCTTACTTAACTATTATAATTGCGTTGACTAGGTATTTTGGCATTGCGTAGACACTTCAGTAGAAAAGCCTTTATCAGCCCACAGATGGTTCTTTTTGGTGGCAACTTTCATACATCGGCTTCTTCTCTCAAATCAACATCCATTGACAGCTTCTATATAGAAAGGATTTTGTTCCTAATCCATAAATATGTAATTTGAATATAGCACTATTTTTATTTTAAATTTCAGGGTTCTTCGTATATGACAATATTAAATAAATTGTTGGATACATGAAGAAATTTAAAAAAATCTATTTTGTGGCATTTTTGGAGAGAATATCATTGGCTTGTATATACCATTAATATAACCATCTTGGAATTTTTATCTTATTTATACCGCAGTTAATCTTCTTTACCCTTACTGCTATCAACCAAATCTTTATTTTTATATTGATATTTTAGAATGGCCCTTGAAAATATATGGGAATATATTTTATCTCAAATGTGAAATTAAAATTCATGGTTAGTTGGGTTTAGGGAAATAGGAAAACTTAAAAATGACTACATTGGGACCAGTGGAGATAAAACAAGAAATCAGGGAGGATAACAGTTAAACGTTATATAATCTCCAGAACTCTGAGGTGTAAGCAGTTAGTTCTGGCCACTGAAAGTCAGTATTATTCTTTTGGGGATACTGGCAGTGTTGATTTAGACTGAGGCTACATACATAAAATTTGAAATTCTATAAATGACATGTCAAAATGTGGAAAGCCAGACCCAATAACACATAGGACACAGAATTAATAACTGAGCCCATAGTACTACTATTCCTTGATTTGATTTATTTATGAAGTCATTTGTTACTTCATTCAGAAAATGCTGTGTTTATGCAGTTTTTACTAAATACAACTTTTTTGGTAGTTGGTGGTGTGAAGAACTGAAACCAAGGACAGTGAATATCATTTTACTGTTCCTGTAAAATTCCTCTTAGGGCAAGAACAAAGGTGGTATGAAAATGTTTAGAACCAAGACTTAAGAGAGTGTATTTCTTATTCCTGTCTTTGCTGTCTTTCTAAACGTGACACATCCTTACCTCTTTAGACGTTCAGCTTCAACAGACTGCACAGGGTCAGTATTTGACTTGGTGTTATTTCTTAAAGTATTAGAATCAGAGTTGAATACTTACATCAAGGACTGTGAAAATTTAGCACACCGTAAAAATGATAGCAAATGTAAAGGCCTTGAAAAAAAATCATTTGGAAAATGTAAACATAAAAGGCACATGAAATAAAATGTAGACATGTTTACCATTTTTTCCCGGATATAATATAAAATGTGCCATTTGTAATTTAGAGTGCTTATTTTCTATTGGCTGTGGTTTATTTTCAGCCTACTGTGGAAATTTTTATGTTATGGCATGTTAACATGCCACTCTATAGTCGTATGACAGCTATCATAATTTATTTTTTCTGCATATTGGACAGTGTTGACTGAGTAAATATAATTTTGATATATACCTCTATGAAATTGTTTAGAATTTAAGTAATTATATTTGAAAATTCAAATTATTTTGATAAGTAGGAAGATTAAGAAGATGCTACTATTAAAGATTGAAAATAATGGACAGTTTAAGATGGTAAAGGAAAATTTTGTCACTGAGTTTTACATTTTAATAATTTGAGCATCAGATTATTTTAAAACATTTGCCACTTCAGTTCTCACACTTTGTATAAATATATTTATTTGAAAAGAAAGCGTTTAAATATTGTATCAATTCAGTGGTATTAATTTTATCTCTTATTGTGTAGTATTTTTTGAGTGTTGAATATTTGAATATTGTAGTGTGTTTTGCTCTTCTGCTTCTACATTAGAAATTCTCATATGAGTAAAATGACCATAGAATAAAACTTTTTTTCTTTTCTTTCTTTCTTTTTTTTTGAGACAGCGTCTTGCTCTGTGACCTCCGCCTCCTGGGCTTGAGCAATCCTTTCACCTCAGCCTCCTGAATAGCTGGGGCTACATGTGTGCACCAACCGTGCCTGACTAATTTTTGTATTTTTTGTAGAGACAGGGTCTTGCCATGTTGTCCAGGCTGGGCTCAAAATCTCAGAATCCTGAACTTGGCCTCCCAAAGTGCTGGGATTACACACATGTGCCACTGTGCTTGGCCCTGAAATACAATTTTTAATGTTATTTAATTAATAATGATTATTTGTCATTTAGACTTCAATTTTTTATGAGGCTTTTTAAATTTAAAGTATTTTTAAGGACTTTATTAAATTCCAAGCAAATTCAGACATCATAGAAAATTGGAAAGAAAATTAATTATTAGAAATCCTTACTTCCAGAAACCAACATTTTCTTGGAATGTTTCATAAAAACACTTGACTGGTTGTCTGTATTTTAAAGACTAAATAACAGGTAATTCCTTTGAAGTCTTTTTTATAAAAAAAAAAACCTTTATTTTTATTTTATTTATTCACTTATTTATTTTTGTAGAGACAGGGTTTTTCTGTGTTGCCCAAGCTTGTCTTGAATTCCTGGCCTCAGGTGAACCTCCTGCCTTGGCCTCCCGAAGTGTTAGGATTCTAAGAGTGAGCCATTGCACCTGGCCTCAAGTCTTTTTAAGTGTACATTAAAGTCTTAAATATGCACTATCTCTAGCAAATTTTATAATCATATAATGTATGAGTTCAGTCACTTAGATCTCTGTTCATTGGAAAAATACCCCATGACACAAAAAGTACTTTGAGGAAACAAAATTTTTAGAAATCCAAGATTTGGGATTTTGGATTTTCTGAGTCTGCCTTTGGGTCTAATTAGTTATTTTATCTGGTTCAGGTTCCCTTATCTTAAAAATTAAGAAATTATTTTGGAAGGGGGCCAACATCTATGCTGACTTTAAGCTGTGAAATAAAGTTTACTAGAGGAGAATGCTTCTAACTTTAAAATTTTCCTTGCCTTTAGTTTTCTTTTTATTCTTTATTGTTTTTCATTTTGTCTTATGAAACTACTTTCAGCATGTGATAGGATTGTTCTTAAGTATGCAGTTATGCAATTGTATAACTTTGGCTTATTTTGATAATTTTTTATTACATGTTCTTATTAATTTAGGAAATGTGCATATTTCACTGCCTTTCTTTTTTTTTTTTTGAGACGGAATTTTGCTCTTGTCACCTAGGCTGGAGTGTAATGGTACAATCCTGGCTCACTGCAACCTCCACCTCCTGGGTTCAAGCGATTCTCCTGCCTCAGCCTCCTGAGTAGCTGGGATTACAGGTGCCAGCCACCACACCCGGCTAATTTTTGTATTTTTAGTAGAGACAGGGTTTCACCACTTGAGACCAGGCTGGTCCTGACCTCAGGTGATCCGCCTGCCTGGGCATCCCAAAGTGCTGGGATTACAGGCGTGAGCCACTGCGCCCAGCCTCACTGATATTTTAATAGGATGATAAAGTAGCAAAGTATTTTATCATAGCTGGTTTTACAAAGGTTTTAATGATTTTAGTAACATTAAGTCAATTTGAGAAATTCATCTAGCACTTTATGAGAGGTGTCAGAATTTCATGGCAGGTTCTCTGTGTTCCATATGTTTGACTAAAGATGTTGCTGTGCAATGTTGTACTAAGAGAAATTTATATTTTATTGATTCTGTCAGTATCAATTCTAAAATGTCTTTTAATGTTTAATGCTGTTCTTTATCAATAAACACATGGACCAGGCATGGTGGCTCACGCCTGTAATCCCAGCCAATATTGGGAGGCTGAGGCAGGTGGATCACTTGAGGTTGGGAATTCAAGACCAGCCTGGCCAACATGGTGAAACCCCCGTCTCTACTAAAAAATACAAAAGCTAACCCCATGTGGTGGCGCTTGCCTGTTATCCCAGCTGATTGGGAGGCTGAGGCAGAAGAATCACTTGAACCTGGGAGGTAGAGAGTGTAAGTGAGCTGAGGTCGCACCACTGCACTGCAGCCTGGGTAACAGAACAAGACTCCATCTCGAAAGAAAAAAGAAAAAGAAGAAGCCACATGAATGTGCTTGGTTTAGTCTTTAAACAGTTTTCCTTATGTGTTATTTTGTTATAGAAGAATTTAGAATTCGTTTTTATTCTTAATTGCATCAGTCTGTTTTTTTGTCATCATAGAATACAGCAGAAGGTACTTTATAATAAAAGAAATACTACATTTACTGTGAATTTTGTTTCGCTTGCTGAAGTTAAAACTAGCAAAATTTGTAACTTAAGGGAAAAGAAATGGTGTAATGCCAGATTATAATGTGGACACCTAATATTATATTAGTTACTAGGGAATTTTAAAAAGAGAAAGACTAAGATGGATGAAACAAAAAACTTTTTAAGTTTCGAAAATAGGTAATTTTAAAGGATAGATTGACATACTGTTTTTACATTATGAGTAAATTTCCCAGAAAAAGAAACAAACAAAAAAAATCACAACTGATTCATAATGAGTCAACCCCTTTTAGAGGGTAGCTCTTGCTACTCTTTTAATTTGTGGCATATAAATTTTAGCCCCATCAACTCTGACAATTACTAGGTAAATACTCTTTTCATTTAGCCAATAGCTCTGTATTGATATCTGATATTAAGATAACAGATAGATCTTGATTCAAGCTAGTCTTACATAGCCTTATTATATCTATTTTTTTTTTTTTTTTTGAGACAGAGTCTTGCTCTTTTGCCAGGCACCAGGCTGGAGTGCAGTGGCTTGATCTCAGCTCACTGCAACCTCTGCTTCCCGGGTTCAAGCAATTCTCCTGCCTTAGCCTCCCTAGTAGCTGGGACTACAGGTGTGTGCCACCATGCCCAGCTAATTTTTGTATTTTTAGTAGAGACGAGGGTTTCACCATGTTGGCCAGGATGGTCTCGATCTCTTGACCTTGTGATCTGCCTGCCTCGGCCTCCCAAAGTGCTGGGGTTACAGGCGAGAGCCACCACGCCCGGCCAGGCTTATTATATCTTAACAAGAGCAGGTACCATGTCCTCTGCCACTACATATTCCCAGACCTCAGGAAAGTAAGTGCCAAGCACAACAACTAGTTTTTAATGAATAAATAGTTGCTGAGTAAATGAATTTCCCAGCAGATGACTATGTTAGTAGAACATGAGTAAGCTCATTTTTTGTTGTTGCTGGATTTGTATTTTCTAAACTCTAGGGAAAGAAGAATAATATTTGAATTTTTTGTAGTACTTTTCTTCTTTTACCAAGCAAGTTTACCTATCACTTTTGCATCTACCAGTGTCTCCTATGCAATGAAAAGCGTGTGATACAGAGGAGATAATAACTGTTGGAGGAGTGAATAAGTGAATGATTCCTACCCTATTCACTCTATTGTAAAAAAGAAAAGCTTTTTCAAAACCAGAATGTGTTTTGAGAAAACAGTTCCCCGTCAAACCAAATACATAAGCGTGATACTGGTTTCTAAGTACTGAGTCACAAGGAAAAATGAACAGACACTGGAAGGCTGAGAATATGATTTTTGGCATTGTGTTTATACTTTTTCAAGGGAATATTTTGTATAGACATTTTAAAGGCAAGAGTTTTAAAATTTTTTATGGGGGTTTAATGTGCAGTGAAGTTAGATGGTTTGTTTGTTGTTAATAGCTGGTGCCAGCTGGTGTCAGACAGGAATTAGAAATTTGGTTGTTTGGTTTCCAGGCTATTGATCTTTGCAGGATTGGTTGCCTTCTCGCTTTGGGCCTTGTCTTATGTGAATCGAGGGTGGGCAACAGACAGCTCAGGTTGGTCTTCATTATTGTCTTGAAAGCTTTTGAGGTACCTAAACCACAACCATTGATGTGACGTGATTGCTTGGTTGTGGCATTTCCCTGTTGCCTCCTAAATATTGCATAATATTGCCCAAGGAACCTCAGGCTTTATGATGGTCCCAGAAAGGATCCTTTGTAAGAAACTGAAAAAAACCTCCAAAATCCTTGTTGGCAGTCCCTTTGCACCACTATCCTACCCCTCCTAATTTGAGGACTCTTTGCCTTAAATAACAGTGGCTCCCTCCTGTGATTATTCTTAAGATTATTCTGAAAGTGGGTTGTAGTGAGCTGATGAAAAGATGGCAGATGACGGGAAACTTTTAGTATGAAGTGAGATTTAATGTTTTAGGGCTAATTAAGGGGTGAACCCAAGAAACCAGGTATCATATATTGAGAGCTAGCTACAGAATAAAAGAGGATGTTTTCTTACACTCAAAGATAGGTAGTTGATTTGTACACATCTAGCTGCAGAAAGAGATTAAAGTCAATACGTTTGACCCTTACTTACTGATTTATGTGTCACAAATGTTACAGCACCCCAGACTCTCATAATTCCTTAGTACCAAGAATTGAATTAATCTGACGAGAGGCAGATATTTTATTTTTCAACAATTTTAAGTGTTTATTGGAACATTAAATATAATTACAATTTTCTGATATTAAGTAGTAATCTATTGTGGAGGAAGAGCAAAAAATGCTAGAATTTAGTTTCTTTTTATGGACACTAAAATTAGGAAAATCATGTTAAATTTTTAGCATTTCAGGTATTTAAATTTTATACTTCATTATGGATACATTCAGCATTGATATGGGCCAACAAGCATATGGCAACAGTCATAAGTGTTCCTAAGTAGTAAGTTTCAATATATTTCAAAGCTTAATTCTGTATATCCATCTATTATAAGAGACTCAGTGTGAGCCTCAGAATTGTCAAGTGTGAAGTTTTCTTTGTGTGGGGAATTAAGGGCCAAGTCATATGTCTGAAGTCAGCCATATCATCTGGCAAATATGTACGTATTTAGTGAAGACCTATTTCTGATTTATAAAAAAATTGAATGTAATTTCTTCAACATTGAGACCGTGTCTATAACAATCCTTCTCCCATCCCCAAATAGCTGTTATTGACATGTGCAGAATATTGCAAGAGAATGAATCGACCAATGGCATTTTAAGGGTAAATGTTTTTAAAAAAAATTAAGTGATTATTGCATTGTTTCTATTTAGTTTGATAGCCTCATTTATATCTGTTAATATGAAAGTTTTAATCACCATAAATATATTTACAGTGAAGTTGAAAAATGGGATTTTCCCACCTCCTTGGATTTGATTTCTCTATTTTACTTTATTTCTGAAAGTTATGAAGCCGGGCTCGTTGGCTCCCACCTGTAATCCCAGCACTTTAGGAGGCTGAGACGGGCAGATAACCTGAGGTCAAGACAAGCCTGGCCAACATAGTGAAACTCCATCTCTGCTAAAAAAATAAAATACAAAAATTAGCTAGGTGTGGTGGTGGGTGCCTGTAATCCCAGCTACTTGGGAGACTGAGGAGGGAGAATCCCTTGAGCCTGCAATGTGAAGGCTGGAGTGAGCCAGGATCATACCACTGCACTCCAGCCTGGGTGATAGAGCCAGACTGTCTCAAAAAAACCCCAAAAACAAACATAAAAATACTTATGGCTCCCAATATACCACTTTATAGGTAGCCAATTGTCTATATATATTGATGTCACTACCCTTTTTCTCTATTCACTCTAAACAAACAGGCTTTATTCTTGTAGAAATACTAAGTTAGCAAAAGTGCTCCATTGTTTTTCAGCTTTCTTCTACATTTCCAAAGCTGTAAACTTTAATTATTTTGCTTTACTAAAATTTAATGTAGTTGTTACTGTTGACAAAGCTAGTTGTGACACTGGCCAACATTTCCTTTATTGAGAGTTAGTGAGTGACAGCCATGTCTGAAATCTCCCGTCAGACTCCTACTGATAAAAAGATAAATGTGAAATATTAGAACTGGAGGAATTTTAGCAGCTTTCACTACATTGAAGCTATTTTTTGTCACTTTTATTTTCTGATATGGAATGTTCAGATACATTCTACTTAAAGATTATTATTTTTTTAAAAAATGCCCTCTTCACTTAACCACCGTAGATTAGGAGCTACCTGTTCTAGAAAGAAAAATTGTCTCTAATTCTTAATTTAATTTTCTCATTTTTCATTACTAGTTTTGAGCCAATGGTACATTTCTCCTGAGATACACCCAGGGAGTGAAGTGGCCTTTGTTAGTAACTTTTGCTACATGCCCTGCAGACAAGAACAGAGCTCTCAGAGACAATTCATCACCTTAAATGGAAGCGGAGGAGAGGGCTTACATCACAATTTTCCATGAAAACTTGATCATTTTAAGCAGCACTGACAATTATGTTGGAAATATTTTATTAAAAATGTTTTACATGATTGTGAAATTTAAAGAGAAAACAATTTATATCTTTTAAGTTAAGAAAGATAAAAGTGACAGCAGTTTTGGAAGAAGGAAAGAATCGAGCATTTTTTGTCTGATTAAAATTTTTTGTGCCAGCAGTCATAAAATAGGGATCTTATTTTCTCCATTAAATCTATTAGAAAAAAGGAGATAAAAATGTTCTGATAACTTACTGCCCGAGATCATATAACTGTTAAGTTAGCAGAGGTGAGATTAACATCCAACCTTCCTTTACAAGTCTATGGTTTATACTGTTAAGCCTTGTTGCTCTTAGCAGAACAAGAAAGAAATAACATTTCATGCTCTTTCCTTCTTTCTCCTTCTAAAACATGTTTTACTTTTTCTTGCCTCTGGAACTCATTCCTTGGCTTGTCACGTCACTGACTTTTTCACATCCTTTACGTTTTGGTTCTAATTAATGTCAATCCCAGAGAGGCTTTTCATAGCCATTATATGGAAAGCACCTTTAAATTACATCATGGTATTTATTTTTTTCTTAACATTCATAGTACCTATGTAAATACTTTATTTTTATGTCTCTCCCACCATAAACTCTATAAGGACGGGGACCTGTCATTTTCCTTTTTGTTCAAAGTTTTATTTCACAGTGTAGTACTTGGCATATATTAGTATAGTAGGTAGCTGTTGTTTCAATGGTTGAATACAACTTTTTATATATTCTTGTGTCCTTTTAAGTACATAGAGATAAGTACTATTTCCTCAAAGAATGTTTAAAAGAAGTAATTACAATTTTACCTTCAGTTTTAAATTTGAGTTGTTACTGTGGTAGGTAAAGTTATTTTAAAGTAATAAGTTATATATAAATTTCTCTGAAAATTGCTAGAAATGCTTATTGAAATCGTGTTTTTCTGTGATGATATTTGTAATCTTGTATCTTGCAAAATGCAAGATAATCTTTCATTATTCATACAGGATTCATTTCTGCAAGCATATCTTCATGATTCAATTACTAACTTCATTGTAAATCTTACCCCAAAGAAACTAATCTCTGATATTTGGGATGTGTGGGAATTTTTTGGGGTGTGTGCATAAAATAGGTACTTTATGGATCTTGCCTATAACATGCATAGGAATCTTAGGTGACGCTTAACAAACATAAAGCACAGATGAGCTCAAAGTACAGAATTTAAAGTGGCAACTAAGTGCCTCATTACTAGAATATAAATTATCTGTGATTACAAATGAATTGTACAGTTACAAAAATTGCATTATGTATCTAGACAAAAGAATTTGAGATCTGTGTTATTTAAAATAATGATTACTTTAAAAACTGGGTAGTATAAAAAATCCTTACTAATGTTCTTAGTCATCTTACTGACTTTGGGTAATAAATTCCTTTTATGATGAGTGTTTGATTACTAAAATCTTAGTGTTTTGAAATGTCTGCTTTCCCAAAATTAATACCAAAAAATCCTGTATATAAAGTGCTTTGCTATATATTGTTGAAGGGAGGTAGCATTGATTTTGAACTAAATGGGAAAAGAGGAGTGCTGTTTTGGGTGTCTATAAAAACAAACCAAACTTCTTCCCTGGAGTGTTCTGACTGCCATTGCTATGTGCTCGTGGGCCTGTGCCATGTGGCTCTTTTCAGATTTGTATCAGAAAGTCAGAGAAGTTAGAAGGCAGCTCTACTGATACATGAGAGAAAAAACAATATTGAAGCTGATGAATGAGTTGTATATTTCTGTACTTCAAAGTATTTAGATAAATTACTGTGCAAAATAGTATGATTTTCTGTAGGTTAATTCTTATCTACAAACATAAGATTTTTAAAAAGACGATTGTGAACTGCTTTTGTTTACATGGAAATGCTAATATCAAGTACCTAAATGAAATAAAGTTATAAAGGAAAACCAAATACTTAATTGCAAAGTCAAGAATAAGTAATATGCAAAAAAATTTTAATTCATATTTGTTCTGTATTTGAGTGAATAATCAGGAGTTAATTTATCCATTTATGAAGAACTTAGAGATTTTATTTCATTTTCTGTTCTATTTTAGATTATTATCTCTTTATATCTTATGATTACCTTACAATGTTAGTTGTTCTTAAAAATTTGGTGCTTATAGACTCTTTGGAGAATCTGACAAAAGCTAGGCAACTCTCCCAAATAAATATGTAGGCTAATACAGACACAAATTATTATGCCCTTGTAATCCACTTAAAAAAAAGCACTACTTTGGGTAGGGCCGTGCGTGTGTGTGTGTGTGTGTGTGTGTGTGTGTGTGTTATAAAAATTACTTTTTCCTTTTACATTGAAGGGGTTTTATTGTTAATATTAATCTGTGCCATTGCTATATGCTAGGCATTGTAATAGGCAGTGCTAAGATTGTTTAAACAAAATTACTCCAAGTTCTTACCTTCATGGAACTTAGTTAAGATGTCGGGGAGACGTGCATTAACTAAATTACAAATAGAGTATGTTCTGCAAAGATGGTTGCCTTGTGCGGTGGCTACCTTCATCCTTATCCCCCTCTTTTTCCATTTATTCCTCATAGCTTAGCAAAGTGAACTTGTGAAATATAAATTGGATCCCTTTTCCTATCAAAAGCCCTCAGTGGCCTCGGTAGGTACACAGCTCTGAGCAGCCTGGCCCTGGATCCTCTCTCCAGCTTGCCGTGGAGCCACCCTTCGGTAGATTCTCCCGGCTTCAGCCATATTGGTCTTATTTTAGTTCCTCTAAATGTCTCCGTGTCTTTATACATCTATAGTTTCATTGCTTAGGATCATTGTCTCCTCCTCTTCTTAGGATTACTTCTTTTTTAGAATGATATTTAATTTTTCCTATCTCAGGGAAGCTACCTGCCCAGTTAAAACACCCGTCTCCCCTACTACATTCATACCTACAACACTCTGTTAACTTTGCTTCTTTGTTAGTACTTATTACCAGCTTGAACCTGTTTATCTGTTTTATACCTTTTTGGGGGGAAAGGCCCCTGTTATTTGTACTAGAATGTTGGCTCCATCTGGGCAGGAATACTATTTTTGTTTTACTCAGGCACTCTCAAGTAGGGTACTCTCTGTATTTAGTACCTAAAGATGCATTGGAATTTGTAATGTGGATCTTCATACTGCATATAAAGTATGCAGGGGATTTGAAAGGATGTTGTGAGAACAGTAGAATATACGATCAATATGTGGATTATCTCACTACAGTAGAGATAATAATGTAAAGGAAATAGTTTAGAGAGATATGTGAAACATTGAAATCAGCCAGACTTGGAGATGGGAGAAATGATGTCAGGGATTACTTACTCTTGGTTTCTGGCTTGTGCAACCTGGATGAATGTTGATATTGTTGACTGAGATAGAAGAGGACCCAAATCATTGTTAAGGTATAGTTATAAATCACTTGGGTCTTTTTTGAAGTCTTTTTTTTTTTCTTTTCAAAGTTTTCTTTTTAGCTTTTTTCAGACTGTCAAGAATATAAAAATTCAGATCTATTACCTGATCAAAGTGCTGATTTTAGAAAAGACGCTTAAACCAAAAAGAGATGGGAAGACCCTTGCTACATTACTTTAAAGTATAGTATAAAGATACGCAGATCAGTTTATTTTCTTAATGGAGGCTGTAATCTTGCTGTTCCTTTCTTCAAGAAATCCACTTAATATTGGCTACCTGTTAGTATTAGATTACCATGAATAATGACTTCCAGCCATGGTAAACATAACTAAGTAGACACATAAAAACATCATGATAGGAAAGTACTAATATATATGTATAGTTTGAATTCTTTAGTCTCTTCACAGTTTATGAATTATTCACTGTTGTAAAAATGAAGGATGAATGTCAGTCACATTGATCATCAAAACTGTTGATTAAATGTATGTAAAAAACAACATATAATTTGTGACTTAAAATTGAATAATATGCATTATGTGTTCAGAGACATACTTTATTTAGATAGACATGTTAAATATTTAAATTTTTTAGATGAAGTTGAGTCTTCAGTGAGGTCAAGTGTAATTTTGAATTCCTTTGCATTCACTAAGTGTTCAAATCTCTTTGTGAGAACTTGTTAGCTATCGATCTACATTGTAAAATATGTTTAATGGCTGTGCATCTTAAACAGTAGTGTGCTATATGTATCATGTCAAAATTTAAAAAAGTAGGAAATGCACATTTTCCTTATGAAACAACAACAAAAAATGACACTCATGAGATTTGTGTGGAAATAAAGACTTAGCTTGTTGCAACCAATTATTTAGGTTAAGTTGGTATATATTAGTGTATGTATCTGCACATAAAACTTTTTACACATTTTCATGAGAGTTTTTACAAAAGGAGAATAAAATGTCATTATTTTATTACAGTTTTTTTTGGTAATCTAACACTTGTTGAAACAGAAGATTTGCAAGCAAAACAAAACACCTTTTATTTGCTCCTAATTATATAAATTGAAATACTTGGATTGCTTAAGTTTTATTTCACACATCTACACTGAGTCCAGATATCAAGGATGACCAGTGATGCCTTCATTTATACATTTAAGTGCTGTAAAACCGAAGCTAAATATTCCTGTTGATTCTTTCTTGAAGCATTTTGATATATAGGAACAGAATATGAGACTTAATAAGGTCACACTTAAAATTGCAAGGATCAGTGTTAAAATAAAACCAAGGTAGATAGGGAAACTTTTATCTTAGTCAGTTTCACATCAAAACTTCACATTTTAGGTAATAGCCATAATAATAATCTAATTTTGGCATAGTTAAAAATGATAGACCTAGGAAGTTATTTTCAAGATACAGTAATATAAACTACATTTTAAATTGTCAGAAGAACTAGTCCTAATGAAATTAATTTTTGCAGACAATCAAGCTTTTGTTTTTTATTGGTGTTAATACTGTTGAAATAAAAATGAATTTCACCTTATTTTATTTATTTACATGTTAGCATACTTAAAACAATTAAAACATTTATTTTCCATGGTTCTCTATTTTTCTGCTGATGAAAATTGTAGTGTTTATAGTGGTTGATATTATTTGTATAAAACTGCTTTTTGAAAACTGTACTTTTTGCCTAAAGAGTTGGTAAATGTTAATCTTTCCCCTTTTTTGAAAACAGTGTTTTTATTGTCTAGTGAAATGGTAAACATAAGTGACTACATTGTTGATGGAAGATGAAAAATGAACTATACTTTTCAATTCACATATTTCAATAGGTCTTACCTCATTTCTGATTGATTTTAAGTATTAATTTGTCACTAGACTCTGATAACCAGAGAGATTAATCAAGTGTTGTGTTGGTGCTGATTAGGCTTTCGTGTTTCATTTTGACTGCTGTAATACTCACATGCCAGACTAAGTAGGAGGAGGCATATGCCCTTGCAAATTATTTAAATTATTTTATATCGTTATCTCTAAAAAGTCATTGCCAATGGAGGACACTTAGCTTACATATCTACATAGATATTTTTCTGGATTTTTAAGGAGTAGTATATAAACCATATAATTATGATTTTCCTGTTGTAATGGCATTAATGTCTTTTAGTGTTCATCAGTATAAAGCTAAAAAGTTGGTCATATACAAAAGTAAGTTAAATATGAATATCAGAAGCACTTATAATTTTTACTAGCTTATTTTTTTGAGCTATCTCAGCTTAAATGATGCCTAACTCTTTGAAGAACATGGATTAAAAGGAGCAAATTTTTAGTATAAAATCACTATATAGAATATAGATTAAAATGAAAATGAAGTTAAAGCTAAAGTTTATTTTTAATTCAGGCTCTTGACATGTAAAGGCACTTTAAGCCACCTACATATTTCCAAGATGGTGTAGACCACCTGCTGTTAACATATTGTAAGGAAAATGAAGAGATATAAATGAGTTTTAGTGATTTCTCTGCTTTTAAATATAAATGAAACTGAAAATCTTCTGTCCTATACTCTTAATAGTGAACTACTAGAGTGTTCAAATCTTTGTGTGAAAGTAAAGGCTGTCATAAAGATTGCCATTAGCCTCTTCTTATTATTTTTTACTATGTGAATACGTGTTAGCACTGGATAATTTGACTATAATTTAGTTATTAATTTATTTATGTCTCTAAATTTGGTACTTTGTAAATGTGCTTTGACAGTAAAGAGATAATTCTGATTGAGATGTAGAAAAGCCATTTTACTTGAACATTATAAATGATAGATCAGAGTGTAAGGCTAAGAATTACCGAAAATAGAGTAGCCCTTACAAGGTATATAACATCAGCCCAGCTAAGGTAATCAGAACAGTTTTAGAACTGAAATTCCTTCGCATGAGACAAGAACTAATAAAATTTACTGATCATATTAGATGAAGGGAGGCTGGAAATTATTTGAAAATTTGGATAGTATATTCTATGAATATTAGAGAATTTGAATAGAGAATTAGGGTAATTAGGGTGTAATCACTTGATTTTTAGTCCCACCCCTCATGTGGAAATATCCAGTTCTTACCAACGAACACATCCAAAGTACCCAAGTTGCTGAAAATAATTTGTTTTATTTTAGTTAGGCATTAATAAAGTATTGAAACTTACTATTGACTCATACTCCTTCTGATGGTTGCATATCAAAATGAAAAATATACAAAGCTCTCTAATTATATATTTAGGTAAAAAAGATGGAGTAGTGATAAATACTGGTCAATAACTGTTTAACTCCAGATTTCTATGTCATGTTTAGGGATTTTTATCCTCAAAATGTGTAAAGAGTTTCTTAGATCTTTTCCCATTCATAAACTTTAAAATCCACAAAAAAATGATGTATTTTGGCTGGGTAGCTACTCCAACATGCCTCTTCACATTCTTCCATGGCATTGAAAACTTGCCATTTCAGTTTGGTAACTTTGGCTCCCTTTGGAAATAACTTAATTGTATGAAATTGTCATATTGTAGCTTTGAGCCCTTCTGAAGACCATAGGTCAAGCTGAAAATTAAAGGGGAGCCTCATTTTATAGTGTCATTTGTACCTTTTGGAGCATTGGTGGAATATTGATTAATCATTTTACCAATAAATTTCAGATTAATTTATATATTATATAAAATTTATTAAAAAACAACCAACATCACATCAGATGGAATCATGAAATTTTTCCTCCTAGATACCTGCCTCTTTTCCTCTTAATGAAATTAGTTTCAAATTAAATTGTTATTGAAACTTAAAACTAGGATTATATCCTGGAGTTTTTCTGAAATGTTTCTCCACTTGCTGATCTGAATCCCTCCCTCCCTCCCTCCTCCCTCCCTCCCCCTCTTCCCTCCTTCCTCCCTGGCCTCCCCCACCCCTCCCGCCTTTGAGATTGAGTCTTGCTCTGTACCCCAGGCTATAGTACAGTGGCATCATCTCAGCTCACAGCAACTTGTGCCTGCCGGGTTCAAGCGATTCATTTGCCTCAGCCTCCTGCGTAGCTGTGATTACAGGTGCACAGCACCACTCCTGGCCAATTTTTGCATTTTTAGTAGAGATGGGGTCTCACCATGTTGGCCAGGCTGGTCTTGAACTCTTGGCCTTAAATGATCCACCCACCTCAGCTTCCTAAAGTGCTGGGATTACAGGCATGAGCCACCATGCCCTACCTTCTTTTTAAGTTATGATTTGCTCATGCTACCAGAAGAAAAATGGCTAGGTTACCTATGTCTTAAACTGTTAATTCTATAGGCCACACACGCTTTTTCCCCCAAATCCCTGCAGCAAGTGACCTTGTCAAACAAAAGTGTGGAATAATGGGAGGCAGCCCAGTGATGGTGGCTCATTTATAAGCAGCTGTTTGCTACTGTCAGAACAAAGACAAATCAGCGTTGCATTAAAGGGATATGACAGACAGAGTGAACAACTGCCGGCCCACTTCCCTAATAATACTTGTCTTCTAGTGTTGGGTTGAAAACTGAGTGGCTTGGACTAGTTATTTGTATGGGTTTGGGATGAAAAATGTGTGGGAAAATTAAGATCTAGTTCTGTCATTTAACAAAATACAGAATTTAGGAAGCAAAATTTGATTAAGGAAGCTTTATAATGCTTTTGAGTGACAGAAACATTATGAGTATGTTATGTTCTATTGGATTGTTAACAGCATTATTAATTGTTATATAGGATTTTTAACTATGATATATATGAATCTATTTAATATTGCACCATGTTGTGACTAGGTTCTTGATGTACTTGTATAAATTTGGAACAACAGTTAAATCTTAGTCTTTAAAATACTAGTTGAGTATAGGACTCTTCTTATATGTCCGTAATGGAAAAACACTTGCTTTTTGTTTGTAGCTTGATACGTAGTTTGCCATTTTGTCATTGTTTTTGGAGGGAGCTTAGGGTTCATTATGTGACTTAGGTGCTCTGAAATGGAGAGCATCACCTATATCTGGCATTTGCATTTTTGTAATATTGCTTTCAAAGTGTTATGAGAGATACATTTTCTTCTACCCTGGTTCTCTAATGCACAGTTAATAGTATGTCCTTCACTTGAACCTTTTCCCCTATAAATCAATTATTCATTTGCTATAGTAGTTCAACTTTTTAAAGTGTATAAAAGAGAATACTATATTAAAAAGTGCTTGTAAAACATGTCTATTTCTTTAAGTCTAGACCTTGAGAATTATTATGTTTTTGTTTTTCAGTGAACGGTTAAGGTATTGTAAAAAGTTGACATTTTACCAAAGTTACCATATTTGAGCTAATTTTTAGAATATTTTTTAAAGAGTTAAATAATCAGTGCTTTCCACATAAGACTTCATTTGAAATAACTATGTTAAAAATGTGGAGTTTTTGATGCCTGGTCAAAAGTGGAATTAAGGTGTATTTTATTATATGCTTTGAATGTGTTCTGAAATATTTTTGGAAGCAGATACTTGTAAGTTAATACCTTTTATCTTATATTTATCATAATTTTATATATACTAATGAAATATTTAAGAATCCCAACATTTGTTTTTACGGTATATCTTTACATTGTAATCTGTAGTATTTTAATTTCCTATAAACCTATTAATAATACTAGGCAATGTGTGACCTTTTACACTCATTCATATGTGCTATAAAATTACTTTTTCTTTTGATTCTATTAAATCATTTCAGACCACTAGAGAAATCCCTGATTTGTACTTAACAGAGCTTTCATGTATTAGCAAGAAGAGTTACCTGGTTATCAATAAGTACTTGTTTAACTTGAGTGACTTAAGTTAAAGACTTGTATAAGTTAGAAAGGACTTTCTGAAGCTAATATCCAAAGCCCTGATTTGTGACTGGAGGGATCAGATTCACAGTAGTTCAACACTTGATGTTTTCATTCAGTGTAGAGTAGTAATTTAGTGACAGAATCTGGGTAACTCAAATCCTCAGACTGAAGAAAAATTATTAAGATTCCTTGACATTTATTGTTAGTCCCTACCTTTAGCTTTACACAGCTAAATCTACTTGTGGAAGTTCAGCTTCAAAAACTTTTATCCACAGTTTCTAAGCTGTGGACTGTGGTTGAGATTTATCATCAACCTCAGTTTTCTAATTTAGTGGAATTCAAAGTAGACCAGATTCCTTACCTGAGCCAGGATTCTCTGAGTGCTCTATTTTTTTTTTTTTTTTTTTTTTCTGAGACGGTTTTCATGCAGTCACCAGGCTGGAGTGCAGTGGTGCAATCTTGGCTCCCTGCAACCTCTACCTCCTGGGTTCAAGGGATTCTCCTGCCTCAGCCTCCTGAGTAGCTGGAACTACACTTGCGTGCCACTACTCCCAGCTAATGTTTTTTATATTTTTTGAAGAGACGGAGTTTCACCATGTTGGCCAGGATGGTCTTCATCTCTTGACCTCGTGATCCACCTGCCTCTTGCCTCCCAAAGTGCTGGGATTACACTCCTACCCACTCGCTCATTCTACAATATTGAGTCTTAACTCCTATTCCTGTCTCCCTGGCCATCCTTTTTAATAGTTTTGTATTAAACTGCCCATGAATTAACAACGTTTTGTTTTAATAGATATTCTCACTTCAAGGTGGCATAAAGTAGTATCTGTTTCTCAGGATTGACTTTTCCACTTAAGAGTATTTGTCTTCATCTCTGTGCATTAAAATGTATTGCTGCAATTGACATGACTAAGGTGGCATAACATAGTGCTGTGAGCATGATCTAGAGCTAGAGTGAATAAGTGAATCATAGCTCTTCTATTCATGACCTTGGGCCACTTACCCTCTCTGTGCTTTGTTTTACATATCTTTAAAATGAAGATTAAAATATTACTATTAGGAGGATTAACGGAATTGTAATACTATTCAGAAAGTACTCAGAATCTTGCTTGATATATATAACCAGATGCTCCATCAGTGTTAAATAATGGAAAGATCCAGTAATTATTTCAGTATTTTAATGTGTGTGTAGTTGGAGTTCTGCAGATACTCCGAGAACAACACAAAATCCTAGTTTGACCTAAATGAACCAGGAATATGTAGGCTGTTATCGCATGTATTTTTAGAGCCACAATTTACTGAAACTAAACCTAGGAACAATACATGGCTTTTTTTTTTTTTTTTTTTTTTTTTGGTGATTGTTTGCTTTAAGAATCTTGTTTTGTTAAAAAATAAAAATAAAAGCACTTAGTATTTTTGGGAAGGCAAGTTACAGATAGACCTTAAAAGAAATCTAGCTACTGCCATTTATAGGTAGTTATATGGATACCTTACCCTTAGAAGTTATTGAGTGTGACTTATCTGCTTAATAGCAATTAAGTCCGTTTAAAATGTTTACCAGGTGTTAATCATAAGTCAGGCTTGACATAGGCAGTTTAATCTTATTTGAAAGAAAGAAAAATCTCTGTAAATCATGTTTACAGATTTAAAAAAACTGTCTGGGAATGTTTATTATAAAAATCCATAATTTTCCATTTGTTTGCTATATTACAATACTGTGCAGTTGTAATGAATAAGCATTTATAGTTTCTGCTCCTAAAAATTGGACTACAGTTTCATGGGGGAGTTTTAGTCTCATTTGGTAAGCTTTCCAAGAGATTCAGGGAAGCCATAGCTTTCCAAGTATGCAAATCTCTTATGTTCAAAGCACTTCCCTCAGGCACAAGAAGACTATTTCAGTGGCAAGCTTTGCTCTTTTCTTAACATATCTAACATGAAGGAGTTTCTCATTAGGTATCCAGCTTATGTACTTACTGTAGGATCCACATTATACATGCAGAGAAATTACCCATAATAAAGATCAGATATCTGTTTATTAATTGATTTGACATTCTTGTAATAATTTATTGGTAAATAAATATCTCTTAACTCATTGAATGTGGATGGAATTTATATTTGGAAAATGTTTCAAAATATATGAAAATAGCAACCTGAGAAATTTAAGTTACTGTGTTTACATTTTTGAAATCACATGTTTGGGAGGTATTTATGATGGTGGCAGCCTATCTATGTTTGAATAGATGTTGAAGAAATTATATGAGAAGAATTGATAGAAAGTTTTCTTTTTAATTCACTTTGTCATGTATTTCTTGGGTGAGTGTAAAAAATAGATTTCAGAGGATTTATTTATACTATCAGTGCATGTTTTAAAATTATTCTGTTGTTTGAGTTGTAAATAATTAATGAAAAAGGCATTTTTATGTGGCACCGAATCAATCTGTTTGTTTCAGTTTTTTACCCTGGATTTCTTTTCATTTAATTGTCTTCTTTTTACTGTAAAGGAGGACATTTGTTCGTTACTTTACCCAAGTAATACTAACACACTAGCAGATGGTCACTTTCCAACTGGTTTGTCTTCAGAAAAGAAATTAAAATATTGCAGAGCCAGAGAGAGATGTTGTAATGTGTCCCTTTCAAATTAACAGGTCATTCTTTTCAACTATTTTGTGACTGTAAAATAGTTCAATGTCACATAAAAGGCTAAAAGCTAGAATAAATGGTATCATGGGAAATACGAAATAAATACAGTATTATGGTTTATACTCTTTTCTTGAACACACTAGGAAGATTTCTTTTCTAAAAAGACATGAATTATATGCTATGGTAGGATTTTGGGTTCTACTTTAATTAGTTCATATCAAAAGTTAGCATTTGTTTTAAAACATGTATCTTCTGAAAGAAGATACCTCCCCAAAAATATAAAAGTACCTTGAATATATTCTTAAATATGTTAGCCTAGCAAACAATGAAATGAAAACCAAATATGAAAATAATATATCTTCTTTCTTTTACCCCTTTGATGAATGATCTGTAACTCTGATAAAAAGATTAGTTTAGAGACTATTGAATTGTTTTAATCTAAGACCAGATTGAAGTAGCATTGTACATTTAGAAATGCAACATGTGAATGAGTAGATTTGGAACCCGCATGATTGGAAAATAAACTGGAGAAACTGAAGTATGCTTAAAGCACAGAGTAATTAATGAGCAAGCTCAGGGAAAAAATAACTAAGAATACTTAGTGTTTGAAGAACTAGAATCATCACAGTTTAAATTACTTGTTTTGACTTTTCTCTGCCACTGAATTGCTGTGTATCTTTGGGCAGTCACTTAGATAATTTCTCCAACTAGAACATTAGCAAGTTGGCTTAGAGAACTCCTAAGTCCTTTTTTAAAAGTGTTTAGCTATTTGGTTGATGATTAATTACTTAACTCAGAATAAAAAAAAAAAAAACTTAAAATGCATTTGCCTAAGTGAGTCAGGTAGATTTATAATGAGAAAGAAGGAAGTTCTTATAATGACTGTTCTTTGTAATATTCTTTATTTTTCTGCTGAAAAAAATCAAGTGATAATAGAAACTAAAATACAAAATATCTCAATTCTGTTTGTATTCCTCCTAATGACTAGCACTGTGAACTAAAACAAGTCATTTAAATATGTTGTATTTTGGGCTTGGTGGAGTGGCTCACACCTGTAATTCTAGCACTTTGGGAGGTGAAGACAGGCTGATCACCTGAGGCCAGGAGTTTTGAGATCAGCCGGACCAACATGGTCAAACCATATCTTTATTAAAATTCCAAAAATTAGCCAGGAGTGGTGGCACACACCTGTAATTATGGCTACTTAGGTGGCTGAGGCATGAGAATAACTTGAATCTAGGAGGCAGAGGTTGCAGTGAGCCAAGATCTTGTCACTGTGCTCCAGTCTGGGCAACAGAGTGAGACTTTGTCTCTAAATAAATAACTACGTTATATTTTGCATCCTCAATAAGTAAGTTGTATTTTGGATCCTCATCTGAACAATGGAAATTATAATTCTTCTGGTTACCTCACTATGTCTAAGGTGATATCCTGCTATGTTGCCTTTTTCAGAGTGATCATTTGAATTATACAAGCTCTTGTTGGAATGCATTCTAGTATATTATTTGCATCAGATGCTCCATCTGTCTGGGGAGTTATTTCTCAAATAGTTGGATGTTCCTTGTCTTAACAGTAAAATACATGAGACAACATTTTCTAATTTGTATAGAGATGAAAAATTAAGTCAGCCTTAAGTTCTTTCTTAGAGTTTTTCTTAGAAAGCAATTTTAAGATACTGATGCAGGATATTTTCCTCCTTAGCTCAACAAAGTCCAGGTTCTTCTCTCAGTACCAGGAAGAAGTCACATGCGGACACTTGAAGAGTGAGTGGAGTAGATTTTATTAAGCAAGAGGAAAGTTCTCAGCAGAGAGAGGGGTCCTGAAACCAGATTGCTGGTTCTCCCTTAACAGTTGAATACAAGGGCTTCTATATCTGCTGATGGGTCTGGGTTCTCTATTTGTGTAAGACGTGAATTTCTGCCCAACTCCCATTCTTCCAGTGCACGTGCGGGCCCTCAGTCTGAACCACTCCTCATTGATTTATGTCCCTTACTCCGCATGCGTTAAGGGACAGAATTTTTCACCACAGGCATGTTTAGGCAAGCCCTCTGTGCACAGTGACCTTGGTGGGTTGGAGGTTGTTGCAGGACCCTTCCCTACCTGCCTAGGCATTTGGCTGTCTCCTGCCTCTATCAATATCTTTTTGTCCTTCCCTCTCAAATACCTACTTTAACCGGTGAAGTAGAATATTTGTCTTAAACATTGTGGTGATATTGCTCATCCCACCTCATTTCTTCCTATATTTGTTTGAAATGCCAGTATACTCATACTGCATTATATAGGATAAACAGGTTTATATGCTGAAGTGTGAAAAATTATATATTGTTTTGAAATGGTAGGGGAATTGGTAGATCTAGGACTCAAAATGATTGCTAAAACTTATTGTATACATATTTTTGGTAAGGCATTAATTCCTGAATACTTCAAATGTTAATCCCATGTTTATGTTTGAAATAATTTAATCAAATTGCTTTTATTTCCAAGTTGTTACAAATAGTACTGAAAAAAGAAAGAAACCTGCCCTTGTGATTGTTCTTGCTGGTGGTTATCCTTTCTGTTCTTTCTGTTCATCCTGCCAGGGTGAGATCTCCCTTCCTTCATAATGTATTTCACAGCTCCAGTTCTCATTAGTCTTGCTTTACTTTTAGTTCCTACACCACTTGCAGTCTGCACCACATAATTGAATATTTACTTACATATCCTTCCTTTATGGATTGGTGATGTTTCATCTGTTTCTTTGCTTCCCCGTAGACCTCAGACTATACAAGATTAAGACAATATTCTGTTTAGTCTTTCCCCCAAATCTTACTAAAAATGTGCTAGAGCACCTAAGTGGTGCTCAGTAAATACTGGATTAATTTGTTTTTTTCCTTTTCTCCATTTCCTTTCATTGAGTGTGAAAATTACTAGAGGTCACTTACCAGCCTCCCTTTTTATCCCGAGTCTACCTATTTAATGGGCCTCTCTTCTTTCCTGGTATGCCAAGATCGATGTACTACAAAAGTCTATAGGTTATATAGAATTTGTGCAATTTGTTTTTTTATTTTAAGTATCTGAAGAAAAATGTGGACATAGAGAAATGATGATTCATATGTTCCAATTAGAAATGTGAAAGTTGGTTAAACATTAAAAAATCAGCTTGGTGCTACAGATATATTTTTTTCCCCTTCTTAATCGTTTGAAGTTTGCAGAATTTACTGCTTCCTACTATAAGAAATAGTGCTTTCTAGCAGACCTATTGAAAATTTAGTTTATGCGAAGTATACCACTAATAATTAAAATGTCCCATGTAGTTAGGATCTTTTGGTATTCGTCAGAGTAAAAGTTAATTTTATCTTAAAAACTAGAGTAAAAAATCTTTTTTTAAATGGTAGAAAATCTGCTTTCTGCAAACTGTGTCCAGATAACCAGAGCTGTTTAGATGGATAATGGCACAGTAAATGTGAAAGCAGTTTGAACAACATTTGCATTAACATTGTGGTTCAAAGATAACTCTGAGGGACAGGTGAAATGCCTTTAGTATCCATGACGTGTTTTAAACTGAAAAATATGCAGTCTGTTTGCATAGTTCATAAGATGCTCCATAGTCCCCTCTCAACTAGTTCTGGTAGATAATTAAGACCTAACACATTCATTGTTTATAATGAATAATTTCTCTAATGCTTCTAGAATTCAACAGACTTGGGAAAACATCCCTCAATAATTTTATGTAGGGGTTTATTTTCTTGTGGAACCCTAATTGAGAAAGCCTATATAATCTTTTTTAACCTCTATTTGAACAAAATTTTATTTTGCCACATATATGTTTGAAGACCTTAGCCCTTCTAGATTATTTTTGCTTAACACTATTTCTTAGTGATTAAGAATGTAGTGCCTATACAATAGAGTCCAAATCTGGTTGGCCCTATTTGTTTTGTAAAGTTTTAAATGTAGCTATGTTTTATTGACAGCATTTTTCCTACTTAATTATGTCTTTTGTTGACAGCTCAAACTGTCTCTATTTACTCTTACTTAGAATGCAGCTGGCAACAGCAGTTGGTTTGTGAAACCCAAGCATATAATTAACTTCCCCAGTTAAGGTGTAGTTTGTTTCATTGGTAAAGAAAAGATTTTATGGGGGTATGTTTCTTTAGTCTGAGAAATAATGCAGTTTATTTTCAGTATTGTATATTTTATATGGCAGAACATAAGCAGAGAATTTTTTCTAAAAAGCATAACATTCTAACACTACTTGAGCACTAAAGTGCTACAAAAAATACTTTGTTATTATTTGAACCAGGAAAATCAGATATTAGCATTCAGTGTAAATGTCAAATTAACACAGGCCAGTAGGAACATTTGTGATCATGTTCTTCTCACATCTACTTGCATGGATAATGAAGCTTTGACTATTGCTTTGATGTAGATTTTTGAAGAAAATCCTCCTCCTAATAATCTGCCTATTTCCAAGATACTTTGTGGTTACTAATTCGAAAAGAGAATGTAAGTGAATCCATTTATTTAAAATAAAATAAAAATGGGAAAAAGATATTTAAGCAATAAATTCATAACATGGGATTTTTTTCGGATACTGCACTGAACTTTTTTTTTTATATCCTTGTCTTCCTGGTATTAGTTCAACTGTATTGTTTTTCTGTTTCTAACAATCTATCTGAATTTTTATAATTATTACTGTCTTTACCAGTTTTAAAAGTTAAGATACATGGTATTTTTGAGATCAGAATTGTAGCCATAATGGTGACATGCTGCAAATATTAAGATAAAAAGTCCTTAGTTGCCAGGTTTTTTTTTTACACTCAAATGTTGTGGATTTTTAAGAATAAATGTGCCTTTGTTTTTATATGAAGCTATCTTTTTTTTATTGATATGGGTCTTACTTTGTCACCCAGGCTAGAGTGCAGTGGCTTGGCTTTCTTCAGCCTTGACCTCCTGGGCTCAAGTGATCCTCCTGCCTCTGCCTACAGAATAGCCGAGACCATAGGCACATGCCACGACTGCCAGTTAATTTTTGTATTTTTTGTAGACATGGAGTTTTGCCATGTTTGTTACCCAGGCTGGTCTCCTGAGCTCAAACTTTGTAATCCCAAAGTACTGGGATTATAGGCATGAGCCACTACACCCATCCCAAACTGCCTTTCTTTTTGCCCAACCCATGAGAAGAACCTATGCTAGTGAATGATTTTTAAAGAATCTTGCTACTTTTTTTCTGCCTGGGATTATATGTTGACTGAATATAGTTTCCTAAAAGATATTGTTGAGTTTTTTAAACTAAACTTCTACCAAACGTTCTGCTCTGTTACTTCAAAATTGTACAACTTTCTGTCTGGTATTTTATTTTTAAATTGAAAATGGGAAATTGCTAATGATGTTGAAAGCAAAAGGGGTATTGAATGGTTTCTGACTAAGCATAAATTGAACAGAGCAAAACACTGTGTATCTGTTCTTTCATGTAACATTCAGAAACTCCTGTGACACAATCAGGGCTATTTTCTGTGTAGATGGGGAAACAGACTTATAAATATGCTAGATAAGTGACAAGCTCTAGAGAAACCTGATATTAATGTGACCCCATACTGAGTTTAAGTAAATAAACGGAAAGAGCGAATATATAGAATCATGGCCCTTCCTGCTGATGAAGGAGATAATTTTGATTTTTGATATAGACTGATAGAATTAAAACTTTATGGTAATATTGCTTATTTTCTATAGTAGTCGAAGTGAATAGAAATAAATTTATAATTGAGTGAGCTGTAAAAGAGTGTTCCAGAATAACATAAAGCAAAATGAACTAAAGGAGTACTTTTGAAAACAAATATAATTACATTGGAAAACAAGTGTTTTTAATGGATTAGTTAAGGAAATAAAAACCATTAAGATAAAGCAGTGGAAACAGTGTATGAAATTAGAGACAGAAAACTGCCAACTTATTTATTGATTTTATTTTATAATTATTATTTGAAAAATGATCAATATAAATAAATAGAAGTAAGGAGGGAAAAATGAAGGAAAACTGTTTTGAGCTGTTAACATCTATTTGGCAATGTCTTTACTGTTTTACTTGCAATATTTGATTTATAAATGTTAACTGTAACATATTAGTGTAAATATTTGTGTTTATTTTATGTATGACTCTTTTAACCTGATGTTTTATCTCTATTTTCAGAGGAATTTTAAAAAGATAATGTTTAGCTTTAGACATTAGCAATTCCTGGTTCACAAACAAGTCTTCTGATGATAAATTAATAAATTAGTAAAAACTTGCCATAAACACTGCTTCTAAGGCCGCTAAAGTACTTTGGTTCCATTTCTTACCTAGGGTTTGACAAGAATACATACTACTGCTTATTTAGTTAATTGCTGCTTGTAGATAGAAAAGGAAAGGCCTTGAAGTCAGCATTTGTATCGTTGCATGGCCTGTTCAGTCAAGCTCAATGCATGTTACATGATTGCCTGAGAGGAATAGAAAAGCTACTTTCTCAGTCTCTAACCAGAATGCATGATAAGGCTTGGTGTCAAAAAGGGCAAGATGGGGATCACAGCAATTATGGCAGGGGCAAAGTAGTTACCTTGACAACCAGATTGAGGATTCATTGCGATTTATTATTTACTACTTGAAAACCTCATTCTATGATTTAATTAAGAGTTGAGATTTCCATGAAGTCTGTCTTTTCCAAATTTGAGCACACTGTTACTGTTGTTTATGTGTATACTGAAACAGTCTCAAACTGATGTTACTCCAGAACCATGATGAATTAGGCTTAACATGTAGTTTTGTGAACATTTAGACAAGTCACTTAGATGACAGTTATCTGAAATTAACTGGATCTTATATTGGGCGTTGGTGGTCAGTACTCACTAATAACTTAGTAACAATGACCCCCTCGGTATCTTCAAAGCAGTGTGGTTGTAACAAGTGAATTTTACCTTTTTTGTTGAAATCAGCTTTAAATAATGTATACCTGATTTGCATTTCAGTATATCATTTTAGATATAAAATGCACCTTACTTCTTTGCAATTACTTACATAATGGAACTTTTTTTGAGATGCAGTCTTACTCTGTCAAGAGGCTAGAGTGCAGTGGCACAATCTCGGCTCACTGCAATCTCTGCCTCCCGGGTTCAACTGATTCTCCTACCTCAGTCTCTCAAGTAGCTGGGACTAAGCAGGTGCACACAACCACACCTCACTAATTTTTTGTATTTTAGTAGAGACGAGGTTTCACCATGTTGACCAGGATGGTCTCGATCTCCTGACCTTATGATCCACCCACCTTGGCCTTCCAAAGTGCTGGGATTACAGAAATGAGGTACCATGCCTGGCCAGTACACCTTTTATAGTGCCCAAATTATAATTTTTAAAATTTGATTGCAATCAGATAATTCTTTGCCAGAAGGCAAAATGTTCAGCTTCTTAGAGTGAGTTAACCATTAGGTAGTTTTGTATTGTAAGTTTTTTCTTCCCAAATATTGCTGAAATGCTTTTTACCTTTGCAGACGTTAACTCTAAGTTGATTACTTATTCAGCATTAATAGTCAAATATGATAAGCTTTTCAACCTGTGGTTTTTATTTAAACAAAATCTTTCAAATAAAAATAATTTTAAACCTTTATTGATTTCTATTTAAAATAGAGTGTTTTCATATACTCTTTTAAATTAAAATAGTGTCTGCTTAGCTCCTTTACATTCTTTCTGTCAGAATATCTGCCCGAGGATTCTACATATAATTAATGTAAGAAAAACAAGAGGGTAATCCCTTGATAGAAAACTGGTAATGGATTAAAAGACCATAGCTCTGAAATTCCAGGAATGTGACACACTTTCGCAGAAAGATGCACTTAGGCCGAAGTCTAGAGTTACTAAAAAGTGCCCCCTGGTGTAATTAGCTAAAGATAGACATTCGTCATATATTTTGTTATATGTTTAATATGGACTATTGTAAGTAAATTTATAACTGAAATGGGATTTGAGAATAATTATACTTTGGTGAGAAGAGACCTTTGAGTGTCACTTGAAACTTCAAATTTCTTACTGAACCAATTGATAGAATATACAAAATTTTTGTTGAGAATGCGCAGAACAGTTACCTAGGTAGTTTGATCAGTGTCTTATAATATAGTGCCTGACATTAACTAGTTTAAGAAACTTGAGGAATCCATATAATTGTCCGTAGTTGCAGTTTATTAATTCAAAAGTTTAGATCAGTGCTTTTCAAATTGTGATTTACAACTCATTATCAATTCATGAGCACAATATTTGGTGGGTTACAATCATCACTTAAAGAGAGTAGCAAATATCAGAATACAGTTTATATAATGAGTATTTTTTCATAAAATTTCTATTAAGTATATGTTCATATAATAAGGGTACAGTATTTTGATGTAGCGTCATACTTAAGGAATGTAGTAAAAATACATAAAAAGAAACACTGGGCTTCATGATCCTAAAAATCTCTTCGAATTTCAACATTCCCAAGTAAAATTTTAAACATTTAGCTCTTTCTTAAGTAGCATTATATCATTATGTTATTTAAATACAATTTGTCACATGCAGATGCATTTTGAGAATAAAAGAGGAGCAAGGTCTAAGACTTGATACGCTGAGAGACTAATACCTATATAAATTGTAATTATTCTTAATTGCTACATGTGATAATTTAGACCTGCACAAAATCTCTGAGAGCATATAAAACAAATGATTAGCTCTGATTGTCAGACCCAGAAAATACCATGACTAATATTCTTTAAAGATGAGTGTGATTTCATTCATTTGGGATAGAGAATTCAGGGAAAGAGTGGATACTTTGGGTGTGGCTAGAAAGTTAAGAGGCTTTCTATGCCATACTTAGGCATTTGGAATTTATCTTAAAGACCGGGGAAAGCTGTCAAACCCATTCAAACTGCTAGGATTAGCTCTCCTTTTAGAAGGATGAAGGTAGTAAGTAATGTGATTGTCGAATTGAAGTAGAGAAAAATTCAAGGTATGGAGACAGTAAGTCACAAGAATTTCAGAAGGGTAGCTATAAACATAGAAACTCCTCTTTTGATAAATAGTAAAATATATTAGCTAGCTTGACAGTGGTCATACAACATACAAATTAAGTTTCATTTTAGTATTTTGGAAAAATACTGGGGCAGCTTTCAATACCTTTGCAAAATGCCCAAGTAAATGCAGTGAAATGTTGAAAGACTTAAATGAGTCTGGCATATAGTAATACCTTGTTTTACTGTGCTTTGTAGATACTGCATTTTTTTCAAATTGAAGGTTTGTGGAAACTCTGTTTCCACAAGTCTGTCAGCACCATTTTTCCAACAGTATGTGCTCACTTCATATGTCTGTGTCACATTTTGTTAATTCTCACAATACTTCAAGCTTTCTATTATTATATTTGTTATGGTGATCTGTGATCAGATATTTGATATTATTGTAACTGTTTGATGTGCATTATTGTAATTGGAGTGCAATGAATCATGCGCTTCAGACGATGAACTTAAGGAATGTTACATTTTCTGACTGCTCCCCAACTGGCCCTTCCCTGTCTCTCGTCTCTTCCCCTTTTATCAGCCCTCCCTATTCCATGAGACACAAAAATTTTGAAATTAACCAATTAATAACCCTACAGTGGCCTATAGATGTTCAAATGAAATGAAAAGTTGCGCATTTTCTTCATATTAAATCTAAAGCTAGAAATGATTAAGCTTAGTGAGGAAGGCATATCACAAGCTTACATAGGCCCAAATCTCGGAGTCTTATGCCAGTTAGCCAAGTTGTGAATGCAAAGAAAGAGTTCTTGAAGGAAATTAAAAGTGCTACTTCAGTGAACACACAGGTGCAGGTGATAAGAAAATGAAACAGCTTTTGTTGCTGTTAGGGAAAAAGTTTTAGTGGTCTGGAGAGAAGATCAAACCAGCCCCAACATTCCCTTAAGCAAAGCCTAATCCAGGGGAAGGCCCCAACTCTTCAAATTCTATGGAGCCTGAGAGGTGAGGAAGATGTAGAGGAAAGTTTATGATCAACGGAGGTTAGCTCATGGGGCTGAAGGAAAGAAGCCATCTTCTCCATAAGATAAAAGTGGGAGGTGAAGCAGTGAGTGCTGATATGGAAGCTGCAGCAAGTTATTCAGAAGATCTAGCTAAGGTCATTGAGGGAGATGGCCACACTAAACAATAAACTTTAAATGTAGACAAAACAGCCTTCTGTTGGAAGAGGGTGCCATCTAGGACTCTTCATAAGCTGGAGGGAAGTCAGTGTCTGGCTTAAAGTTTCAAAGGACAGACTGTCTTGTTAGGGGCTAATGCAGCTGGTGAGTTTAAGTTGAAGCTAGTATTCATTTACCATTTCAAAAATCCTTGGGCCCTTAGGAATTATGTTAAATCTGAATCATACAATTGTACCGATGCTTCTCTTTGCCTTTTCATCAAGACTCAGTGCACAAGGGTTATATGTATGGGTCATCTCAGTCTCCTCTGCTTTAATGATCCTCATCTCTGGCAATAAATTACTTCTCTTTGAAAAACTTAACATTTGTTAGTGTGATTTAGTCTTATGCACATAATTATACAAGCACTAAACTTGTTGTCCTGTCTCTGAATTGCATCTTTTGGTAGTTTCATGATAGTTTATGCTGTGTGTTCTCTTAGGGGAGGCTTTAAAAGGCAGGAGTTCTTGCCCACCCTGAGCTTGGGAAGCCTGCTCCGGCACGCATTGCCAAGGGGCTCAGGCTCTGCCGGCCAAAGGTCAAGGCCAAGGCCCAGGCTGCAGCTCCAGCTTCAGTTCCAGCTCAGGCTCCCAAAGGTGCCCAGGCCCCTACAAAGGCTTCATAGTAGATATCTGTGTCTGCCAACGTGAGGACAGAAGGACTGGTGTGACCCCCCGGGGCTGCCATCTGCATGGGGCTGGGGTCCTCTTGTGCTATTTGTACAAATAAACCTGAGGCAGGAAAAAAAAAAAAGGCAGGAGCTCTTGATCCCAGAAGCAGAGCAGATAGAAGGGCATTCTAAGTGGGGAGAATACTGTGAGAAATACTACAAAGACAGGAATTCACATACCAGATTTTATATAGTGAATATTTAAGAATCAATTCCATAGTGTAAACAGATTAACTTTGTTATTCAAATAAATCATATGAAAAAAATTAATTTTGGAATTTTCTACTAGCACCTTGGTGCCACAGTTACCATTTATTTGTTTGTTTTTTAATAGAAAATTCGTTTTCAGAAAAATAGTTCATCCGTCCACCTTTCAACATGTCAAGGTTAACACAACAGCCAAGAGCCAGCCATGGGACATACTGTGAAGAAACTTGGACTAAGTTGGGGGTGGGGTAGAATTTGGAACAAACAGCAAAAAGGAAATTATTAGTTGGGAGAAGTGGGGATTAGGAAAAATGTATGCAGTATTTGCTCAAGCAAAATACTCCTTATTGAATGAATGTGTTGGGGCACACATCACCCAGGGGAAATGTATCTCCGCTGTGATAAGGGAACTGTGATGTAGGGTGCAGAAATACATGCAGTCTTTGAAAAACCGTCCGATCTTTCTGTTCACCTAGGTCTGTAGGCTGGTAGCTCTGAACCAGTAAAATTATAGAAACCTCAGTATCTTCTCTTTGGTTACGAGGGTTAGAAATTGTATATTTTTAGATTGTTCCCACAAAGGGACAGAATTTCTGTTACCCTCCTGGGCCAAGTACCTTTTTGTTCATCTACCCAACTTAACCCAAGTCCTGTTTCTTGGTACTTCAGGGTTGGCAGCCATCTTCATTAGCTCCCTTGTTACTGAGCCTAATTGGTTTAGATGAACTGGTCACTGTTACTCCAAAAAAGGGTTTCCATTTCTTGTTTTTGTTTTATTTTTCCCCAATGCGTGTATATAAAAGTACAATTTTAACTCTTTTACATACTTTTCTGGGAATCCATTCCCAACTCCAAAATATTAATATAGTATTATTTGTAATATTTTTACTGTATTTATTATATTATTTAATATTGTATATTGTTTTTTAGAGTTGCATCATACTCCATTTTGTCAATATAGTTTGAAACTACTACTTTACTATGGGCCTTTAGTTTGTTTCAACATTTTTATTAATAAATTTTATCCAAATATTTGTCAAGTATTTTTGTTCTTGTTAGAACATGTTGTTCTTGCAATGGAATTTGGTAACGCTTTTTTAGGAAGACTGTACCACTCCATAATTTCAGAAATATATGATGCTGTCTGTTTTATAATAGCTATACAAACAAATCCTTGGAAATTTGATAGGAGAAAATGTCATCGTTTAAAAATTAAAATTATTATTTTCCCTTTCCATTTCTTATCTACTTTGAAATTGATACTCTTGATTTGTAAGCACTTTTATGTATAGTATTTAACCTTGAATTACTCGTTTAAACAGTTCATTTTTTTTTTTTGGTCCCCTATGTGGCTTTTCAATATAGAATACTTCAGTTTGAGGTAGATTTGGCTTTTATTTCATGAATCAGAATTTATTGCTATTTTGAGATCAGATTTACACATATTTTCTTCTTATTATTATTGTTGAGATCTAACCCATTCATGTTTTGAGGGCTTTTGTAACTAGAACTTAATAAGTATGTGTGTGTGCTGGGGGTGGGGTGGACGAGGGGGTCTTATTTTGGAGTTGTTTTGATTTATGATGAATTTCAGTTTCTGTTAGGGTAGTGCTTTTAGATTAAGATACATTTTTATATCAATCAATCTTTGTACTAATGTTGTGAATTAATATCATGCCTACTTTTCAAATGAAGAAACTGGAGACTGATAATTTGAAGTGATTTATCCAATGTCACAGAGCTCTTTAAGGGATAGACCAAGGATTCCAGGCCAAGTCAGTTAACTCCTCGTCCAAAATTATTTTTTTGCTATGAAATAGTTACCCATTTTAGAATTAAGCACTTAAGTAGCTTGATCTCAGTAAGATCTGTACAAATTAAATTAATATCTTAGGGGGAAATAATACTGAAAGGGAGCATTTAAAAAATGTAGTTATTGACCTAATTATGTCCCCACCCACGACACCCCCCTTTAGGATTTTCTTAAGCAGAGAATTTATTCTAAGATTGTGTTCTTTCTTATTTCACTAGCACTGTGATAAGCCATAAGAATCATGTTTTACTGTCTTTAATCTGTTTCTATTAAATATCAAAACATTCATTGACAAGAGGAGGCTGTAGTCTGTTCACAGATTTTGTCCAAACCAGTTGGAATAGTGGTCAGCTGCTGTCGTCTATAAATGGCTAGCTGGTAAATATTTTAGACTTTGGAGGCCAAAAGGCAAAATTTGAGGGTATTGTATAGATTTTTATATAATGAGAGAAATGAATATCCATTTATTGACAATATTTAGATTATATTACTTGACACGTATTTAAATTTCATATATATTTTATGTCATGACATATTGTTCTTTTGATTTTGTTTAAACATTAAAAAATGTAAATGAGCCAGGCGTGGTGACTCATGCCTGTAATCCCAGCACTTTGGGAGGCCAGGGCAGGTGGATCACGAGGTCAGGAGAGTGAGACCATCCTAGTCAACATGGCGAAACCCTGTCTCTACTAAAAATACAAAAATTAGCTGGGCGTGGTGGCACGTGCCTGTTTTCCCAGCTATTTGGGAAGCTGAAGCAGGAGAATCCCTTAAACCAGGAGTTGGAGGTTGCAGTGAGCTGAGATTGTGCCACTGCACCCCAGCATGGAGACAGAGCGAGACTCCATCTCAAAAAAAAACAAAAACAAACAAAAATTAAATGGACTATGGGAAAACTAGTAGTCCAACCCTTATTTAGAAGGGACTGTTATGGGTATCTGGTACACCAGATTTGAATTCCATTTGTAAAACATTTGAGTATTTATAATAGTATTAAATACAAATTAATATCACAGTTTTATGAGGAAACTGAAGTTCATTGGTAAAGAAACTTGTTAAAATTTTGCCAAGTTAGTAAATGGCAAAACTAGAATTCAAAACCTTATCTATTTTTCAGTGTCTGGGTTCTTTCATGTGTTGTTATATCTTCTGTGCCAGGCATGGAGATGGGCACAGTGCATACTGCCATGAATTAGATGAGTTCCTCCTTCTACATAGTTCTTAGTCGTGATGCTGCACAGATTTGGGAAATGTAATTTTCTAAAACATGCTTGTCATCATAAATCAGATTCCCCTACACTTACTCTCATTTTCTGATAAGCAGTTTTGCTTGTTTTTGTGACTTTTATCAATCCTTTCTTCTATTTTTCTTTTTTCCTTGAATAGTGGAGGAACTTTTTTATCTGGTAACATTCAGCTTTATAAGGATGAAATTAAAAGTATTTGAGGTTGTAAGGGGAAGTAAACATTTAAAGTACCAAGGAAGGGGCATTAGAGTAGTGCCTCTCAAGCAGGGTTCCTATGAGCCTTTTTTTCCTGCAACTCCTTGTAATTTTTCAGAATCTGTGTATCCAGAAGTTGGAATTGCTCTGTTTCCTCTGCACTGTTGGTACCTGTAGGGAACAAGTGTGAAAGACTACAATGGGCTGTAGTGTGTAGGGGCAGGGCCTATACCATTGGATCTGCTACCGTGCTGTTTCTTAGTTCCCTTGATGTTCAGCTTGCAGTTAAATACAAGAAAGGATATAATTTTAACTCTGCAGAAAGGTAGTATTACTTTTTTTTTTTTTTGAGACGGAGTTTTGCTCTGTCATCCAGGCTGGAATGCAGTGGCACAGTCTTGGCTGTCTGCAACCTCTGCCTCCTGAGTTCAAGCAATTCTCCTGCCTCAGCCTCCCAAGTAGCTGGGATTACAGGCACCTGCCACCACGCCTGCGTAATTTTTGTATTTTTAGTAGAGACAGGGTTTCACTATGTTGGCCAGGCTGATCTCAAACTCCTGACCTTGTGATCCACCTGCTTTGGCCTCCCAAAGTGCTGGGATTACTGAAGTGAGCCACCCCGCCCGGCCTGTATTACTTCTTTTTTAAGGTAACATTTTGTAACTTTACAATGTTAAATTAAACTCCCTCCTTGCCCCGTTCCCTGAATGTTGTGTTGACAAGATTTGAGAATAGTTTGTGTTCTTTAAAACCTCGTTTCATTAAAAATTGAACAAACCTCAATGGCAGAACACAAAAATGATAACACTGAAACCAACCACAAAGTCAAAGTCATTACACTGTCATTTAAGGAACTGTTTTATAACCTTCATATCATTTTTGGGAATTGCTTTCTGTCCAACTCTATTATCACAGTAGTCTATTTTCACAGTTAATAGACTACTTCTATAAGTCATCTCTTTGTTTCAGGAAGGGCTTTTACAACTGAATGGGCTTTCTGTAGTTTCTGGAAGTGGTGGAGTTGCTTCCAACTTGTGGGTTGTTAGTTTCTTTTGTTTATTCCAACATTGTGTAATGGAGGAATTAGAATGTGTTAAGGACACATATATAATGAATGGAGCAAGAAATAAATGCTGTTTTCTGTTTGCTGGTGTTTTTTATTATTTTCAGTTTGCATCCATTATGTTTTGAGGTAGAGTTCACAGAGTGGGTTCCTAACTGCATTTTATTTATTCTTCTATTTTACAGTTTTTAACTGATTCAAGAGCATTCACTGAGAAAAGTAATAGCATAATAGTTACAGCATTTACTAGAGTATTTTTGTTTGTTTTGTATGTATCATATTATCCACTTGATTAGTTGTTTCCACAAGCTCTATATATCTTTTGCAAAGATAAAGATACCTTTAGAGTTTATTGTGTCTAATAAAAGTTATTGATAGGGAAATCTTTCACTCATCTTCATTGTGGTCACTCGTGATTATTCCATTTAACTGTACCTTTTTTGGGGGGGAGGAGAGATGGAGTTTTGCCCAGGCTGGAGTACAGTAGTGCAGTCTCGGCTCACTGAAACCACCTTCTGGGTTCAAGCGATTATTCTGCCTCTGCCTCCCGAGTAACTGGGATTACAGGCACCTACCACCATGCCTGGGTAATTTTTTTGTATTTTTAGTAGAGATGAAGTTTCACCATGCTGGCCAGGCTGGTCTCAAACTCCTGACCTCAGGTGATCCACCAGCCTCTGCCTCCCAAAGTGCTGGGATTATAGGGATCAGCCACCAAGCCAGACCTAAATGTGCCTTTTTAAAGTGTTTATGTTTAAATACAACAAGGTATTTAATAAAGAGACTTAAAATCCAAAGTTTTACTCTCTTTGATCTGGGAGACCTGCCTGGAAAATACTTTAAATGAAGTCTTCAGCCTAATAAGTTTTAGCGTTAGTGACAAAAAAGGAGTGGAATCCTTTAGCTAGTAAGGTTGGTGTGAGTCACTGGGTATGGGAACAGATAGCCCATTTCTACGTTTTTGCTTCCTATTTAATTACTTTAAAGAATAAATACATACTCAGGCTGGATGGCTGTGGGAGTGAATTAATGAAATTTTTAATAACAAAAGGGTAGTAAAAATTGTAAGATAGATTATATTAAATAATGTAGAGTTGGAAATAAATTATACCAAGATGATGAAATTGTCATTTAGTTGCTTATTCTGTAATTATTTGCTAGTTTCTTTCTTGACAGTGAATACATTATACAGAATTACTTAAGAATTTTAATGTGCTAGAAGAATGCAAATGACTGGAGTTAGTACATTTTTGGTAGTAACTTGTTGATGTTAAACTGTTTTTAACTACTTATAAAAAATAATTGTAAACAGTATTTTCTATTATTTCCCTGTAAAAAAGAGAGGGGTTAAAAAAAAACAACTCTGGGATTATTTTGAACTTTGGCAGGTAATCAGTCATTTAAGAGCATATTTTCATAGTTAAGTCCCACTGACTAGGGGACTCTGATGAAGATGTCATCTTTATCAGGTTTATATTCTTTATCACTTGAGATTTAGATTTTTAAAAAACATTTTCTGATGATGTTCATGTCTTAAATTTATAAACTTAAAATTTTCATATATATGTAAAAGATAAAACGTGCTTTTTTTCCTCTTAAAACAATTTTTATGTACTTGAGTATGTTTAACATCTTCTAGTACATAAGAATTATAGAAGTAAATAAAGCATAAAGTAAAAACAAAACATCTATGTCCCTGAATAAATAATATTCACTTTCTGTTGAAAAGCTTGGAGTCCAGTAAGGAAGGAATATAAGTACAGAGACCCTTAGAACGTGTTAGCTGCTCTGATAGAAGAGCTCATAATTGTTCATTCATTCATATATCCATTTGTTTAATATCTTTGTCACTCTATAAAGCACACTGTAAACTGATCCTTTACTGTGTTTTACATTATAGTAGTGAACCAGATAGATGACACTTGTCCTGAAGGAGGTTGAAGTCTCATCCCCTATGTTTGTTACTCAGGAACAGGGATTATTGTTATTTTTGTTGCTTGTATCCCAAGTGTTTAGAAGAGTGTTAGGCACATAGTAGGTACTCAGTAGATGTTAATGGAAAGAAACAAAACAAATGGCCCAAACCTAAACTCAGGTTCTCCTTTCCTTGTTGTCAGGGGTGTCTTGAAATGAGATTTGAAGAGTAATTGTGTCCTAATAGAAAAATGAGTGGAGCATCCTGTGCAGAGGAGATAGTTTAAACAGAGGCACTGAGTAATTGGGTAATAGTGAAGCTTAGTGTGAAAGTCACTTTTTTAAAAAAAGTACATCAGAGTAAAAGTATTCTGCCTTTGTGAACTTAGAAGTTGTAGCATATACTGAGACTAATAGCATCTCTTTGTGGCCTGTATTACTATTAATAGACATGCTTATCAGGAATTTTTTAAAGTTAAGTATTAAACATAGTATTTTATAACTGAAATATGTTTTCATGGTACTTATGAATTAGTGGTAGATAATTAAGTTTTTAGGTAGGAGAAATTAATTTCTTTCTAGTAAGGAATTTAACCCCACAGTATTTTTGACATATAATGTGTACTTTCTTTTTAAAATGTCCAAAGCCTTTTCAGAAGTAGTAGTATTTGAAACTATCAGCTAATGGTTTTCTAAAAGTATATTTTTACCTTAAAGCATCCAAAGTGTCTAAAATTTTGTGACTCTTAGCAAATCCCCAAGTTGAAGATTTTTACCTTGTAGCTTATGTAATTAGGTTTAAATATGTATTTTCATTATGCATGTATTTGTTAGAAAATTTTGATAAGATTTCAGATAAAATGTAAACATTCTTTTTAGAAAAAGATTTTTTTGAAATACTTCATAATTTAAAGTATTTCCAAAATAATCAACAGGTTATTTAGCTGGGCATAGAGGCATGAGCCTGCTGTCCTAGCCGCTCAGGGGTGGGGAAGAGGCTAATTTCGAGCCCACATGCTTGAGACTAGAAGTTTGGGGCTGCAGTGAACTATGATCGCACCACTGCACTCCAGCCGGGCAACAGAGTGAGACCGTCTTTCAAAAGCAGACAAAAAAACAGCTTCTAAACCAAAATGACACCTGAAACTAAGGCATATCACTTAGACTGAGTTGATAATTGTGTAGTTACATGATTGTAAGTTGTTGGAACACTTTCTTTTGCAACAATTTCATATCTCTGTAAGCATTTGTTGGGTGTTTCATGCTAACCCCACTTATATACAAATTGCAACATTTTCTAGGCCAGTGTGCTTATTCTGGAAAATGACATTGCATTCTTTTATTTTCTGTATTATTGGCATAAAAACAAGTTCAAAGGTGAAAGGAAGTAGGTCTTTTTTACTTTCCACATGTGGTAGTTTAGGCTTGTTACATAATACAGACAGGTGAAAAGAATTATATATTAATAAACACAAAAATATTGATGTTTTAGGATTTGATTGATAAAGGCATTTCTAAAGTGGATCTAATTAAATAATTAAAACAAAGGGATTGTCTACAAATTTATATGAAATAGATTTTTAACATTCTGCCTTCTGGCATAAAAAGGCTTTATTACGCATCCTTTATTTTAAAAATTGTGCTTAGTTGGCTCCATGAATATGCAGAGATGAGTGAAAAAGTTGGGCTATCAGTGACAATTTATCTTTTAGGTTTACTTTTAACTTATTTTCATCTTAATTAAGATGAAATTGAAATAAGCTCTCTGGATGCTCCTAAATTTCACTTCCCCCTGGTTGAAATCATGTCCCCTTCTCTTGAAGTATTTTCCTCATTTCCATTTTAGGAAGAAATTTTGCTAACATATATAAACAGGAATAATTCAGAGATTTCATATGCCAGCACTGGAAATAGACTATGGCCGAGTTAATGTTTCAGTATGGCTTGGAGTCACAGCCTCACTCTCATAGAGGTTCCTGATAATCAAAAAGCATGGTGCTTCCTGGGACCCTCAGACAGCATGAGCAGTAGCAAACATGACAGTATTTAGTTCAAAGTAATTAAGGAAAACAGTACCAGAAAAGTTCAAGATTTCATAGTACAGCCTAGTAAAAACACTTTTATGGAAATGTATAATTTTACAGAAATGTTTAAAGAACAGAGTGAATGGAGACTTTGTTAGAAAAGCAAATGTTTCTCATCAAGTACTTGAAGTTTATCACAACAAAGTGTATTATTTGTTGTCAGAGGAGTGTATTTTCTTGCAGAAATGCTTATAAATGATGCAAAATTCAGTGATAGAATTTCAATTCTGGTCTTAGAAATTCCCATCTCATAGCAGTGCGTCTGTTTATTAGGAGTTACTCCTAAATGTGAATGATTTCAGTCCTAAGTCGCTGCACCTGTTGCCGGGAGGTATGTATTCCAGTCACTAGCCTAAAGCACAGAGAGTTATTGCTTGACATTTTATAGCTTGGGGGGAAAAACTGTCTTTTCAAAATCATTTGTTCAGAGAGGAGAATATGGAGCAAAACAGTTCATTTTGCTCTAAGCACCGCTATTTGGCGGCATTCACATTTGCACAGCACAAAGCTGCGATGTTGATTTTTTTGCTCACAGGGTCTCCCACCAGTTCTTGCTTTGATCGTCAGGGTTGCAAGATGGATTGGATTACATTTTGCTGGTTGGGATGCTTATTTTTTTATGGTTGTTGAAATAGAAATAGATTGAAAATATGGCTTGGAATGAATATCATAGTAATAGTGAGGTTAAAAGGCTTTAATTTGGGAATTTCCTTATGTTGATTATGTTGACTGAGCCATTTCCCTGAATACTTGACCATCACATGGCGTTTCCTTTCCTGTTCTTTTCCTTTCCCCAAGACTAGTAGCAGCCAGCACACCATAACTATGTCCTTTACAACTCTGTCCCCAAACCTGCTACTGATGGCCATCATCATTTGGAGAGGCATTAAAGTAACATTTAAGAACATGAACCCAGGAGCTCAATTTCTGGGTTTGAAGTCTTAATTTAGTTTTTATTGGATATGTGACTGTAGAAAACTTCATCTTTCTCTGCCTCAATTTACTCCTCTGTAAAATGATGATAATATTACTTATCTTGTATGATTGTTTTGAGGATTCATAATCAGGAAATATCTGTCAAGTCCTTAGAGGAACTTCTGAGGGTGGCAAATTCCCTCTAAAACAAGTGTAAAATTAGGATTGTCAACAACAACCATTTTGGGCACTGGAAAGTAACCAAAGCCAAATAACAAATGGGGAAACATTATCTGTGAATATCTACTAGAACTTTTGTTATGAACAGTAGACAAGTTTAAAACCTTCTAGCATGGGGCTCTCCCTTATCCCCGCAATCCCTCCATCCTGACTCCTTGACTATGTCATTGTGGAAGTTACATCGGGGCAAGATTGGCCTTCAGAACCAGTGGCATTACTGCCATGAAGAACTGACTTGACTTGGAGTAGAGGGTGGAAACTCATGCCCAGTAGTGTTGCCAATGAAAGTAGTAAACACTGTAGGAAAAAAAAAATGGGGAAAACCTGGCTCTGCTATCCTTTGGTTGTAGTTCCAGTTGGGATGACTGGAAAACCAGTCTGAAACATAACAGGGAAATCTTAGAAATGAAGAAGCCATAAACTTTCTGTGCATTCTTAACCAACTGGGAAACTAAATACAGGTACAGAGGAGACATGAGAGGACTTGGCAGAAAGTAAATAACTGAGGCTGACTTGTAAACTGCTTGGACTTTCAACACCCTTTCTAACATAACACTCACATCAGCAAAGAGTGGAGACCTAATTATGGGCCCATGGTTTTTGTTCAAAGTCTCTCTACCCAGTCATTAGCTGACCACTAAGCCATGCAGACAGAGGTGACCTCTAGGAGCCGAGGCTAAAAAATAAAAATAAGAATTCAAATGAATTAAAATGAAACAGTGAGCAAAGACATAAGCAGCCACGCACTGTGGGCACAGATTCTGCGTATTAAATACTGTCAAGATACTAAAAAGAACACCACAGCAGCAATTCTCAGGGGAAAGGATTCTGAATCCAGAGTTGCTAATGGTATATTATTTAAAATGTATAGTTTTCAACAAAAAATTTTTAAGATATAAGATATATAAAGAGACAGAAAAGTTGACCCATACAATAGAAGTTGCCTCTGATGTGAACCCAGATGATAGATTTAGCATATAGAGATTTTAAAGCAGCTATTATAAATATGTTCAAAATTAAAGTAAAACTATCTTGGAGAATTAAGAGGAAATACGACGACAATGACAACAAATACGTAGTCTCATAGAGAAATAAAAACTATTATTAAAAGGCCTTAGAGACATTCTTTGCACATCTTAGTTATTATACTGTAACCGGGTGGTGGGAGGACGGGCTCAGCTCCCTCCCCATGCTTGCTAAAGATGTAACCGGGTGTGTCCAGGTTCTCCGGCTCACTTGCCCCAGTAATGGGGAAAAGCCTGTGGATGCACAGTGAGCTTACTGTTCACTAAATATAGGACCCAAAGAGTTTAGGAGAAAGCAATTTATTAGGCAGAGAGAGAAAGAGAGAGAGCTCCCACGTTGCTGTGGGAGGGGAATCCGAAGGGGATATCTGCACAGGTAAGGGGCCGGGGAATTTTAACCTGGGAGTTATTCCCGCCCCATTCATGTTCTTCTTCAGTGAGAGGAGTTCTTTCAAACTTCCGCTGGAGTGATTGATCTTTGACCTTGATACTGGATTGGCTGCTAGGTCCATAACTAGAGCCTCCTCCTCCCAGGGCTTTTCACGGGATTTTTAAACAAAGGAGTTCACCTGGAATTTCTACCTACCTGCTCAAGGGAAAGTCAAACAACTTTACATTTGAAACCCCTCTGGTCCCCAGATGGGGGCGTAGATGGAGGTATAGCACTGGGAAATTCTTACCTTTGAAACACAGGCAATTTTCCTTAACACAGTCCCTCAATACCAGTGTGCTGTAAATAAATTAACATTTTGTTTTACAAATACGGATAGTGTGGCTTCATTTGACCCAGAGATTGTGATTCAGTAGGTCTGGGATAGAGCTTCAAGCTCTAAAGTTTACTAGGTCACTCTAATGTAATCATGTTTGGGAATCAATTGTGTAAACTTGGCAAATGATTTAAATATATATATATATACACACACACTCGCACACTCTGTTATTAGCCAATTTAAAGCATTTGGAAATTATTTTCATACAAAGAAAGAAAAATTTAAGAAATGACAGCCATGCGTGATGATTTCTTGCCGTCAGTATTCTAGATCATTAATATAAATAAATGTTTTCAGAAATATGTCTTTCATAAGATTTATTTAGTGAAAACGCTGAATTTTAAAAATTGATACTCACTGCAATAATTTTACTAAAGGTTTTTCAGACTTCCTTTGAAGTGCATTGTTGTTGGAAGAGGTTGGGCTATATCCCTTGAAGTTTTCAGGAAAATATTGTGAAATGGCCAAAGAAGGCACAACGATTTATATTTTTCTTAAAAATTTACATAAACTTTTTTTTAACCAATCAATTATTTTGCCAAAATTAAGGACATACCCATGACACAGCCTCAGGAGCTCGTGACAGTATGTGCCCAAGGCAGTTGGGCTACAGCTTGGTTTTATGTATTTTAGGGAGACTTACGTCAAAAATCAGCACACGTATGATGTTAATTGGTTCCCTTTAGAAAAGGAAAACAACCCAAAGGGTGGAGGGTAGGGTTCCAGGTAATAGGTGGATTCAAAGATTTTCCAATTGGCAATTGGTTGAAAGAGTTTATCTATTAATAAAGACCTGAATCAATAGAAGGAAGTGTCTGGATTAAGAATGCAGTTGTGCGCCTGTAACCCCAGCACTTTGGGAGGCCAAGGTGGGCGGATCACAGGGTCAAGAGATCGAAACCATCCTGGCCAACATGGTGAAACCCACTCTCTACTAAAAAATACAAAAATTAGGTGGGCGTGGTGGCACGCACCTGTAGTCCCAGCTACTCGGGAGGCTGAGGCAGGAGAATTGCTTGAACCCGGAAGGCAGAGGTTGCAGTGAGCGAAGATCATGCCACTGCACTCTAGCTTGGCGCCTGGTGACAGAGCAAGACTCTGTCTCAAAAAAAAAAAAAAAGAATGGTGTTGTGGAGACCAGGGTTCTTATTATGCAGATTAAACCTCTAAGTAGCAGGTATCAGAAAGAATAGATTGTAAACATTTCTTATCAGACTTAAAGAGGCGGTTCTGTCACTCTTAAGGTCTCCGTTTTAATGTTAATGATAGTCAGCTGTGCCAGAATTCCAATGGCAATCAAGTATAATGAGGCATGTTCCCATCATGGCCACAACTAGAGAACTTTTCCATAGTTGATTGTGTTTATTTTCTCTTTTCCACTAAGTCATTGATTAAACTAGTTAACCTAGGAAGATATTTTCCTGTGATTTGTGCAAACCCTGCCTGGTTCATCACATGGACTTTTGACAGTGTGCGGTACATGCTGTGCACATCCATGTTAACAATGTCATTATATTTTAAGAAAATAGTGCAAGTCATTTATTAATAATTGATGACTTGAAAATCTTAGAATAGCATATATACTCAATTAAAAGGAGCTTGTCTCTTTAGTCTTACAGATTGGGGAAATTTTATAGGACTTTGAAATGAATTTACTTCTTCAGAAAAGATAAAACCTGGAGAAGTAAAATGACTTGCCCAAAGACATAAGGCTGACCCAATACTCATACTTCAGTGGTCAGTGCTCTTTCCTTGTATACCTACAGTATAGTTTTTGCTCTCCTTATATTTATGGTACACGTTTACATTTCTACAAATATGATTTTCACTACTCTTCGTAAGTTTTGTGAATCTTTACTATAATTATTTCTTGTCAAATTTACTAATATTCTTTGGTGATTTTCAGATTGTATGAAAACTTATGAAATATGTTATATGTAAATTTTCAGTGCTGCAAAAGAAGTAGCATTCCAATATAAATTTAATTTTTCTCAGCAAGGCAACTTTACTTTCTGCAGAAAGGGTGCTCCCGGTAGCCATCTTGCCATGAGAGGACATTGAACAAAGGAAGCAGGGCCATTTATATCTAATGCATCCGTCCTACTGCTGTGTCCTGATTCCATTGGCTGGAACTGGACTTCACAGTCTAGACTGCACCTGGTTGGCTAACAACTTAAAACTTTCCTAAAGAGGTAAATACAGAGGAGAACAAAGGAAAAGAGGAAATAACTTGAGGAGTGCTTAGAGAAGCAGTTACATTTCCAAATAAGGAACGGGAATAAGCTATGACCTAAGAATTGCCTGGGCTTGTCCAGGAATGTCAGGGCAAATATCTAGGTTAAAGTGTAAGAACTAAGAACACAGGATACACTCATTTCTTTATTATGACTAACAGCTATTTTAAGATTATTAGCAAAAGCTTTAAAGTAAGTTAACCTTTGAAGAAACTGTTATTTATTTGTAATGAACTAAGAGGAAAGCTTTGAAGAAGAACCATCTATTTATTCTTACTTCCTAAAAAATAAATCTTATTAGCAAAATGGCTTGAGTAGTCAGAGTTGATCAGAGAAGGGCTCTGGAGTCTAAGCTTCCTACATGGGTTAGAATCTAAGTTGTGGTAAGATGGAGCCCCCAAATTTACTACTATTTGATACCTTAGTTTTATACTCTGTAAAATTGGTATTTTAACAGCAACTATTCCATTGTTTACTTTTTTATGTTGTCGAACATAAAACTAAGTGACGTATATAAAGCATTTAAGCCAGTGCAAGCGTATAGTAATTGCTTTGCAAATGTTAGCTATTGTAATATTTATTTCTCTCTTGTTTTTTAATGAATATTATATATATATATATATATTTTTTTTTTTGGTTGGAAACACAAGAGTTTAGAAAAAGAGAAATGTATAAATATGTAATCCATCGGTCTTGTGACAACTCCAGCAATACATAGAAAATAATAAATTGACAGAATTTAAATATTTTTTACTTTTTTGGGGAGATGGCGGATAATTTTCATTGATAATAAGTAGTTTGCCTTGTTTTTAATGTTCACCATTTGTTTTCACTACCAAAAGAAATAGACATTACAAAGGAAAGCACATTGCAATTTATATTGTGCTAATCACTAGTTTAATTCAACAATTTGGTTCCACATTTATAGGAATTATGTATGATGTGCTATTGTAGGCATTGGGATTATAACTAAGAACCTTATTACAGTCTAGCAGGGTGTGTGTATATATATATATATATGTAAATGAATATGCATAGTATCTCGTATATATCTGCATATATATAGTTTAATTGAAACAGGTAAGAGAAATAGTTTAGAAAAGAACATTTATGATTTAAAACAAAAGACATTTAGCATTAAATAAAGTGGTATTCACTACTAAGAACTCTTAGTGCAATTTCCGTTGCTGTAACAAAATACTCAGACTAGGTAACTTATAAAGGAAAGAGTTTTATTTAGCTTATGGTTCTGGGATTCAAGGTGGGCAGCCACATCTGGTAAGGGCCTCATGCTACTTCTTAGAATGGTTGAAAAGTGAAAGGACAAGTGCAAGCAAAAAACTAATTCATTCCTGTGAGAACTAACCCAGTCTTAAAAGAAACACTTTAGGACCGGGCACGCTGGTCCAGAACTTTGGGAGGCCAGTGTGGATGGATCATGAGGTCAACAATTTGAGACCAGCCTGGCCAACATAATGAAACACTGTCTCTACTAAAAATACAAAAATTAGACAAGTGTGATGTTGCGTACCTGTAATCCCAGATTCTCGGGAGGCTGAGGCAGGAGAATTGCTTGAACCTGGGAGGCGGAGGTTGCAGTGAGCCCAGATTGTGCTATTGTACTCTACCCTGGGTGACAGAGCAAGACTCTATCTTGTTGGGAGTGGGGAGGGAAGAAAGTCTTTAAGATAAAGACCCAGTCACCTGTTGAAGGCACGACCTCCTAACACGGCCACACTGGGGACTAAGCCTCTATTTTGAGTTTCTTGGGAACAAGCCATATTCAGATGATAGCAAGTACCATGATATTTTTTCTCCAGACAATCTACTAAATTATTAAAGTGTACTGATCTTCACTGTCTTATTTCTTACTGTCCTTTTTTTTTTTTTTTTTTTCTGAGATGGGAGTTTGGCTCTTTTTGCCCAAGCTGGAGTGCAATGTTGCAATCTTGGCTCACTGCAACCTCCGTCTCCCAGGTTCAAGTATTTCTCCTGCCTCAGCCTCCCTAGTAACTGGGATTACAGGTGTGCACCACCATGCCCTGCTAATTTTGTATTTTTAGTAGAGATGGGGTTTCACCATGTTAGACAGGCTGGTCCTGAATCCCTGACCTTAGGTGATCTGCCCACCTTGGCCTCTCAAAGGGCTAGCCACAGCGCCCGGCCTTATTGTACTGTTTTGGATGACTGTGACTAAAGCTTTAAAACTCCTCTCCCTGAATTGTCAAAACAGTAAGACACTGCAAATTCCCAGATAGGTTTTAAAAGCAGAGGAAAATTCACTTAGAACAATAACTATAATCCTGCAAACAAACAACAACAAAAATTGAAGGCCTCTTTTTAAAAACCACAGTGCTTCATAATCAGTTCTGTGTTTTTGACAAAATAGTAAGAATTGTGAGTTATGGCTCCAAGCCAGTCTTTTAATAGTGTGTTCTAATATTCCTAGCGTTTCCTAATAATATGATTTATTCTGTTTTATTATAGAATTATAATTGCAAATTGCCTCTGTGTTTAAAATAGGTTGCATTTCAAAATTTTATTTGATGTCATTTGTTTGAATTTTCACATAGCTTTTGCCGCAGAAATGTGTCAGCTTCTGAAGCCGTAAAAATATTTTTATTAAAACAAATATGTTAATACTAGTTTAATTGGAATTATTTGTAGAGGTAGTACAGTACAAGATCAGGAGTTGGAGGAAAAAGCAGTGTGTGTGTGTCTGTGTGTGTGTGTGTGTGTGTGTGTTTGTGTGTACACATATAAGTTAATGAACTTGTTGGGGAAGAAATATCTTTTGGAAGTTTGACGTGTTTACCATTTGTCTTGACATTTACCTAGCTCTACTTCTGTATCCCTTCTTCATTAGTAGTGCACCTCTCCACATACTAGAGTAGTCTCCACATACTATAATCCTTTTTAGTGGAAACCTACCAAGGTTGGGGTTTGCTGCAATCTCCTGAAGATTTCTGAGTTCCAAATTTAAGTATTCTTTTCTTCCCTTTTCAGTCCAGTTACACCTTTAGTTTTTCTCTAAAGAACTGAGAGTTTAGCCAGGTTTGAGGATTGCTGCTTTTTAAAATCATACCAATGTGTTACCCTGTACTGCTTTGGAAGAATATATTTACATCTAAGAGAGTATTGTATTTAACCACATGACTTTTTATTTTACCGAATTAGTGAGAAACATTGTACAAGAAAGATAAAGGGAACAAGGACTGGCATTGGATTGACCTGTGCACAGCCCAGCTCTTCTCGGAAGTTTATAACTTGGAACAGTTATAATAATGCATATAACACAGAATGATGAAAATGATAAGAAAAATACTGAATGTGTTGCTGGTTTTTTATAATATGAATGCTATAGATGGTGGTAGGCTAGAGAACTGAAAAAGTTAAAACAGTGTAGAAGGTTTTGGTATCAGGGCTAACCCAATGGTAGCCCACCACGACAGCAAGGATGTCCTTCTCACACATAGTTCTTGGCTGTTCTTGACTTTCCTTGCTTTTTCTCTTTGTCCTGTGCTCTGTTAGTACCTTATGGGATAACTGGTTGAAAACTAATTTAAACTTAAAATTCTAATTATTTCATTCAGGAATCTTTTTTAGAGCACCTATGAACAGTGTTTGTCTACACTCTATACCTGATGTACCATACTTAAATTTATATTTATGTACTTTGAGCATTTTTGTGGACATTATTTTGTTTTAGAATTATACAAGTAGGAAAAGTAATGTCACAAATGTTTCATCTCAATTTTGTGGATGACGTAAATGATTGTAGAGAATTTTGTACTTTTCCGGTCTTTGAATTTGTTGAACTGGATGGGAGCAGTGCTGGCTCCTTTGAATGTCCTCTGCTGATTCCTTTCAGTGTCAGTTTTAAATAAAGTGTATTTAAATAGAAGTAAGTTATTGTGGCATAAGTTTCATACTGTCATAAGTATATTAGCTATTGTGGAGAAAAATTGCTAAGATGAAGGTATTTTAAGACAAAACAACAGCAATTAATATGTATACATTAAATAAGAAAGTAAAGTCAGTGGTTAGTAGAGCTTTCATTCCATTGCACAAATGAAAATTGTTTCTTGATTAGTAATTATATTTTCTGTTTGTAAAACTTGTCACTGTACATAAAGTCTATGATTAAATTTGTCATTATTATTTGGATTTACTAAAAAGCCATTTAGTTTTTGATTATACAGAAAGTAATTTGTTAGGGTATTTTGTAAAGATGAAGAGTCCGAATAAAGATGTATAAAAATAATTTTCTGATGTAGAGAACCAAAAAATTATTTAATAAATGCCTGAGTTTATAACATCTCTTGAATGTAGACATGAATCATATTACTTTAAAATGCTTTACTAAATAAGTTATCTTATAAATTAGTTACAGTTTAATTTTCTTTTTTTTTTTATTTTAAGGTTTTAGCAGAGCAGCTTTACCATTTGGGCTGGTGAGGCGAGAATTATCCTGTGAAGGTTATTCTATTGATCTGCGATGCCCGGGCAGTGATGTCATCATGATTGAGAGCGCTAACTATGGTCGGACGGATGACAAGATTTGTGATGCTGACCCATTTCAGATGGAGAATACAGACTGCTACCTCCCCGATGCCTTCAAAATTATGACTCAAAGGTAAATATTCATGTGTTAATATCCCATTTGAACTGTTGTATCCAAGTTAGAAAAATTATTGCAATTATTTCAAAGCAAATGGAATAGGCCACGTCTCAGCCTATTTATTAAACTGAGTTGGGTTTTCATCTTCTAATGTTGATTTCTACACTTTATATTTTCATCAACATTCAGATATGCAAATCATTTTAATATAGATCGATGTATCAGAAGAAATATGAATACATATCTTTTTGTGTTATATAAACATAAACTAAAAAGCAAGAATAATATTTGAAATGTAATCTTGTTTTTCAAGTCTCCAAAAATTTGAAATACTTTTTGTAACATCAAGAATGTTTAAGTGCCTGGGTCTTTGGCAATAGTTGCTCCTTAACTTTTTTTTCCCTCTTAACTTTTTTTTTAATTAAAAAGCTTTGTTTTTTAGAGCAGTTTTAGGTTCTTATTAAAGTAGAAAGTACAGAGATTTCTCACATGATCCATATCCATGCACACAGCGTCTCTCACTGCATGTACTTTGCCCCACAGCAGTACATTTGTTAACAGTCTATGAACCTACGTTGACACATCATCATCATTCAAAGTCCATAGTTTACAATAGCGTTGACTTTTGGCATTGTACATTTTTTGGGTTTTGATAAATGTATTCACCATTGTAGTATCATACAGAATATGGTTATATGCCACATAATAACCTTTTAGTCAATGATGAACCGCATGTACCATAAAATGCTAATAGAGCTGAACTGTTGCCTGGTGATGTCTTAGCCATCATGAAGTTGTAGTGTGACATGTTATCTTTTCTATTTTAGATGTCTTTAGATGCACAAACACTTAGCATCTTATTATAATTGCCTGAGGAATTCAGTACAATAATATGCTATTCAGATTGTAGCCTAGGAGCAATAGACTGGACGTTATAGCCTAAGCGTGTAGTAGGCAGTACTATCTGGGTTTGTTTAAATACACTCTTTGCTGTTCATGTAATGATAAAATAGCCTGACAAGGCATACTTAGAAAGTATCCCTTTGTTAATGATGTATGGCCAGTTTCACTGCCCTAAAAATCCTCTGTCCTTTGCCTGTTCAGCCCTCTTATCCTCCTAACTCCTGGTAGCCACGGATATTTTCCAGATTGGCTTATTTCACTTAGTAATACACTTTTACATTTCCTCCATATATTTTGTTGGCTTGATCATTTCTTTTTAGAATGGAATAATATTCATTGTCTGAATAGACACAGTTTATCAATGCACCTACAGGAGGACATATGGGTAGTTTTCAGGTTTTGTCAGTTATAGATAGAGCTACTGTAAACATCAGTGTGCAGTTTCTTCTGTGGATGTAAGCTTTCAGTTCTTTTGGTCAAATATCAGTGTATAATTGCTGGATTGTATGGTATGAGTATGTTTAGCTCAAAGTGGCTATACCACTTTGCATTTCTACCAGCAATGAATAGAAATTCTTTTTTCTTCACATTTTTGCCAGCATTCAGTGTTGCCAGTGTTTGAAATCCATTCTATTAAGTGTGTGTTGCTGTCTTACTGATGTTTTAATCTGCAATTCTCTAATGACATAAAATGTTTAACATTTTTTAATATACTTATTGCCTATGTGTATCTTTTTTTTTTTTTTTTTTTTTTTTGAGATAGAGTCTTGCTCTGTTGTCCAGTGCCCAGGTTGCAGTGTAGTGGTGTGATCTCTGCTCACTGTAACCTCTGCCTCCTAATTCAAGCAGTTCTCATGCCTCAGCCTCCTGAGTAGCAGGATTACAGGTGCACAGTACCAAGCCTGGCTAATTTTTGTGTTTTTAGTACAGACAGGGTTTCACCTTGTTGGCCAGGCTGGTCTTGAACTCCTGACCTCAGGAGATCCACCTGCCTCGGCCTCTCAAAGTGCTGAAATTACAGGTGTGAGTCTTCTGTATCTTTTTTGTATCTGTTCAGTCTTAGCCCATTTTTTAAATTGTGAGGAGATTTTTTAGTGTTTAGTTTTAAGAGTTCTTTGTATATTTTGGGATAACAGTCCTTCATCAGATATCTCTTTCTCAAATATTTTCTTCCAGTTTTTGGCTTGTTTTCTCATTCTCTCCAGTTAAGTGGTATTGAGGGAAGTCAGTCACTCCAGCAGAAGTTCTAAGGAACTCCTTTCATTGGCCCAGGATCTTGGAGAAGGTGGGGGTTCCTCCCAGGATAAAAGTCCGTATCCACACACCTGGCCGGATTTCCCCTCTGGAATCCCCTTCCACACTCTTCGTGGAAGTCTGTCTTGTTTTCTTTTCTCTACCTAAATAAAATCACCTTTCTGCAACACTTCTTGGGTCCAGTATTTACTTTTACAAGCCTAAGGCACACCTGCAGTGGTCCCATCACTTATTCTTAAAAAAATTAAAAACCAAAAGCCCACAGCATTCTCTCGGGGGAGCTGTGCCTCACCAGCACCCAAGAAAAAACCTAGTTACAGTATCATTTATGTAGTTAGTTAAGACTTAAAACATACAAACAAGCAAATAGAATTAAATAACAAGTTCAGCTTAATAAAGCATGTAACTATGTATAAAATTCCTTGTATCCTTCAATGAATTATAGATAAAATATCCTTTTAACAGATTAAACAGTTTCTGGCTTTTCTTCCTAGCAGAAAGGTTTAGCTTTACTCAGTAAGTTAGAGAAGTCCTAGAAAAGGCTATCAATATGACAGATGTGTTAAGCCAAGATGGAAGACATATTTTTGAATAGTAAGTAGGAATTTCTGCCATCTTCAAATAATATACAGATATTTAAGGTAAACATATTCTGGTTAGGTTCTAGTCTTTCTAGTTCAAACCAGTGCTTGTTTTTTTTTTAACCTTGTACATTGCCCAAGATGATTTTAAAAACAAGGAAGAGACCAGTTGTCTTTTCTTTAAAATTTAGATTTAAGGAATATTTGGCCCACAGTTAGGATCATTCACATTCAGGGCAGTATAAAATTTGACATCATTGTTTGAATGCTCAAGGCACTGTAGTTTATATTAAGGTGTTAAAGATGGTTATAAGTTGGTGCTTAGCCACTTTGAAAATAGTGCGCCAGGTGCAGTGGCTCATGCCTGTAATCCCAGCACTTTGGGAGGCTGAAGTGGGTGCATCACTTGAGTTCAGGAGTTCGACCAGCCTGGCCAACATGGTGAAACCACATCTCTACTAAAAATACAGAAATTGGCTGGGTTTGGTGGTAGGCGCCTGTAATCCCAGCTACTTGGGAGACTGAGGCAGGAGAATCCCTTGAATTCAGGAGGCGGAGGTTGCAGTGAGCTGAGATTGGACCACTGAACTCCAACCTCGGCGACAAAACGAGACTTTGCCTCAAAAAAAAAAAAATAAGAAAACAAAATAGTATAATTGAGTTAGGTAGAGATGAATATAAAGTATATGTGTGTCCTAATGTGATAGCCAATCTCAATTCTTGGGTTGAAATGTAAATTCTGATTATTTCTACTCTACTGAATTTGAGCAGTTTTCACTGAGCTTGTTTATTAATTACAGAAAGTAGATAATATATCATTAGTTAATCTTGTGTTTTAAAAATGATGTGTTTGCTTTAAAGCTGTATAAATGGTATATCTTAACTGTTGCCTTCCCACATGTAAATATAATACAGAAAACTGCTGAGAATGAATATCATTTTTCCTGTATTAGACACAGAACACCTCTTGGAATCTTTTTTGTTTGTTTGTTTGAATTGTGGTACTCCTGGCATCTTAATTAGAATTTTTCTATATGTAAGATAGTGTGAATAATTATTGAATATGTATAATAACTTGTCCTTTTTTAAAACATATTTTAAATCCCCAAACCCTAATAGGTTAGCAGATTTTTCCCTTTTATATTCCTCAAAAAATGTGATAGTCATATAGTGAAAGGAGACATATTTATTTCTTTATGTAGAAAGTTTCTCTTTGGAATGCTTACATTAAAACGTTAGAATTTTTCCATTAAATTTGAAAGCCGCCCCCCTTTTTTACATGTAATGATAGAGGTGGGCATAGACATTTCAGTACCATTAAAGTATGTTTGCATTGTATTTTGCTCCTCTTTCCTGTTGTTTTTCACCCCCTTTCTTCCACTGTTAACTCTTCAGCAGTTGAGAATCAAGTAAATAAATACACTTTTAATTCAGGCTGTGGACATGGTAAAAGTATTGTATTCACTCTCCATTTTCTATTTCCTGTTCATTTAAAGGTGTGAAACTTTGGCTGTAGTAGTAGCTGATTATAATATACTTAAGTATTCTGAGTGGCTCATCCTAAAAAGTGAGAAATGAAATGCTTTCTTAAAATGACACTTGTTTTAATATGTTATGGAATAGTCACCATTTAGTACTTTTTAAAGAAAATTGTTGCGGTGGGGGAAACTTAAAAATTTTCAAAACAATATTTATAACACTTTGAATTCATTAACAAACCAAAAAAACAAATTCTACTGTTACTTTAAATTAGGATTTTGCTAATAGCCTTGTCTCTTTGCAGCACTTGTGTACAAACTAGTAGGTGTCTTAAAGTGATATGCTTGATTATACCTGAAGATCCACTTCCCAAATAATACCTTTTTTCAGTCTAAAAACCTGCTCATTGTTATCAATGTAGTTTACTGCTTCAGATGAAGATTTACATACATGACTTCACTTTGGACTAGAGATCTGAAGGTACTTAGATAAATATTTACTGCTTTGTTTTCAATATTAAATTTGAGGATCACATGCATAATTATGTCTTGTACAAAGTAATTCATACCATCATAGACATATGAGTGTACCTTTGTAAATACAAAGAGATACGAAACATAATACATACTCTGTAGAAAAGATGGTGAAAATATGTGCTTCAGTTAGTCCCTCTTGTAGAAAGGTGCATTTTATATAAAATAGAACACTCCCTCCCCCCGCCTCCCTTTCTTGAGGGGTGAGGGGGATTGAAATTGCCCAGGGAAAGTAAGGTTATATATGCCCTAGATTTATGGAACTAGTGTGGCTCCTTTAAAGCTTTTAACCAAAAAAATTTTTCTTAAGCACAATTAAAGGTAGCACCTGACTAGAACCTCATAGCATACTTACATTATGTTGCTTTTCTTTGTTTCTTTCTTTTTTTTTTTTTTTTTTTTTTTTTGAGACAAGATCTCACTCCCTTGCCCAGGCTAGAGTGCAATGACATGGTCTCTGCTCACTGGAACCTCCGAATCCTGGATTCAAGCAATTCTCCTGCCTCAGCCCCCAGAGTAGCTGGGATTATAGGTGCACACCACCATGCCAGACTAATTTTTTATTTTCAGTAGAGATGGGGTTTCACCATATTCATATAGGTCTTGAATTCTTGGCCTCAAGAATTCATATAGGAATTCATATTCATATAGGTCTTGAATTCTTGGCCTCAAGCGATCTGCCTGCCTCAACTTCCCAAAGTATTACAGGCGTGAGCCACCGCACCTGGCCTATGTTTCTTATTAAGTAAAATTCAGCATATTTTTGGTTATTATACTATCCATTTAAATTCCTTGAAGTTTATTTCAGACCTGGTGGCATGTAAATAAATAGTTCAGCAAGCCATTGTTTATACAGATTTGTTACTTACAAGAGTAGTCAACAAAGAATGTAAAGGAGAAACAAATGTAAATATAAAGTTGAATAGTTGCAGGTGAATAAATGATATTACCCACAGAGATTATGTAATTTGAGCACGCAAAACCTGCTAGACAACACCTGCATTGAAGGAGCAGAGGTAAAGTTGCCATGAAAAAATGGAACAGACATGGGAGAATTAATGTCTTAGAAGCCAGTAGCAAAGTACAAAAGAGATACGTTAATTTTCTTGATGATGTTGAAGGTTTTTATTCTATTTTGACAGCTCAAATAAAAGAACATGTTAGGATTTTCAAAACAGGAGAGTTTCAAGATAAAAATCAAGAAATAGCAGTTAGCCTTACCTTACATAGACCAGTAGAAATTAGTAGTACTCTGGTCACATGAAACCAGATGGTGAATAAATATAAGATCTGAATTTATAAATAAAGTAGGGATAAAGTTCTAGGATTTGTATTTTGTGAGAAAGGAAAAAACAATCTAGCTTTAGAACTTTAGGTATAGTTTAATTAGCTTGAGCTATATAAGCAACAAAGCTGATTTCAAAGCTGAGTGTTTTCTGAAAGGTTGGGATAATGGAAGTCAGCTCTAATATGTAGGCATCAGAATAATCTATTTTCTTTCTATGCCCCATTCAATAACTTTTCTATCCTTGAATTTCCCTAAACTTATCAATATCCTAACCTATTATATCAAAGTATAATAATTACCCTTTAATTTACTCTTTAAACTCAAGAGCATATGGAGTGGTGACAGTTTCTTGTGTGCCAGAGGGTTTGAAGGAATGTGGTGTTGTGTATGTATGTGTGTTACCTTGTTATCTGGTTGTTTACATTACAGTGGATGCAGAATGAGACTGGAAAATTGAGTGCATACTTCCACATTCAGTTAGAAGTAAGACTTCATGGAAAGGACAATGTATGCCTTAGTCTGGAATAAGCAGAATGGTCTTACCCTCCACCGTCACACCTCTCAGTCTTGTCACCAGGCAAGGTATATAAATAGGGACTTGCTCTAGGGAATGGAAGAGTTTATAGGCCATGACTTCTATTTTAAGAGAGTTATGGAATACCAGATTGTTAGAGCTACAGAGGAGCTTGAGGCTCATCATATTCTAATTCTCTTTAATTACACTTGAGGAATTGTCTGTCATTATAGTTGGTACACTTGTTCACATAGCTACATGTATATTCTCCTCATTTTTAAAAAAATCTTGGGAAGGAGTGCCAGTTTGTTATTCTTTTTACTTTGTGAGCCTTTAGAAAAAGATTGGATTACTTTTCACAGGGGCTGAAACCTCAAATCACCTGTACCTGGAACCTCATTCTTTAATATCTTACTGGCACGAAAATGTATTCATAAATAACTTTGAAGTTCAATTCTGCTATCTAGACTTTTAACGTGTCTGTTATTTTCAAATATACTAATAGATACTAATTTTATATAAAATATTTAAACAAAGGAGATACTTAATATGCACACACCCATAGACACCTACACATACACCTTTACCTTGGAAAGTGTTGAATATTGGAAGTCTCTCAGAATTTAATTAATAAAATTCATTTAAATGCAGTCACAGTTCTGCCAGTATAGTCTGGCAGACTTCATGATTATAGATTTCAGTTTGTTTGTACTCTCCTTGACATGACCATCCATTCTTCATAAAAAGGCTTTGTATCCAAGTCAGAGCTATATGAAAGGTGTTTTTATTTAATTACTATTTGTTTTCTGATTTCTGTTGTAGGTAACAATAAACTGTAAAGTCATCCTTCTAAAATCTTCATATTTCTTCCTCATTAATGGCATTTTTCAAAGGGCAAAATTAGCACAGTATGTCTTTATCACCTCATATGGTGTCTCATAATATTTGGGGTTTGTATATTTTATTCCTGCATTATTATGAATGCTTCCTAGTTAGGGTTACTCTTGCTTAGCATATTCATTCAGTACACTTGTTCATTCTCATAGGATCTAAGCCTGCCACTTCTCAGAAACTACATTCTTACCCTTCTGTTATTTATCCCGAGTGCTTTTATCTACTTGTGTTAGGTTTATCCACCACTTGTCCATTAGGATGAAATACATACAGGGAAAATTAAGTAACTCAGATGTTCCTAACCCTTCATATCTATGCAGTCTACTTAGGTTATTTTTTGTTAGTTGATGGATTTCTCCTAATTCTCTCACTCTTGGCCTAGTTGTTTCAAGGCAACTAACTGGTATTCCAAGCACATCTCTGTGGTCAGGGCTTTGAGAGATTGCTAGTATAGATTCTTGAACTTTAGTACAGTAATGAATAATCATTAAATCTCTTATTGGTATACCTAATTGGACATATACTTTGCATGTCACTTACTGATGGACATTTAAAGCAAAGTACTCGTAGGAAGGGGAGACTATTGGCAATAATAAACATGAACCATATTAAACATTCACATTTAGTGTGCAAGAAAGTAATAAATTATAAAATGCTTTAGAAGACAAAGACAAATTATCTAAATGTCTTTGATGACCCTGCTTATCAAATGTGGAGAAGAGAGAAATAATGTCACATCAAAAATTCTGCCCTATAGGATCCTCTATTCCTCTCTTTTTAAAAAAATAATAATAATTTGAGACGGGATCTTACTCTGCAGTTCCAGCCTCCCGGGCTCAAATGATACTCCCACCTCAGCCTCCCAAGTAGCTGGTACTACAGATGCGTGCCACCACACCCAGCTAAGTTCTGAAAAATCTTTACATAGACAGGGTTTCTGCCATGTTGACCAGGCTGGTCTCAAACTTCTGGACCCAAGGGATCTGCCTGCCTCAGCCTCCCAAAGGCTAGGATTACAGGTGTGAGCCACCAGGCCCGGCTGTGCTTCTCCTTTTAAAATGAAAATTAGTTACAAACAATTCTACTAGATGTTGAAGACTGAGAAATACAAGTGTAAATTGGCTCATTTTCACTGGTACTTTCCATTAATTTAAGGGGTTTTTACTCTTTATATGTCCATTGGTTGAGGAAACTAAAGTAATTTAAGTAGTGGTCTTAAATTATCCCTAAGGATTATGCAATGAAATTCGGAAGCTTGAAAGCTACTTCAAAAGTTTGAATTTTATTTTATTTTTTAACAGATATACGCTGGATAAGGGAAATTAGTTTTTGAAAGCAAAGCCATATCTCATTTCAACTTTGGTGATTTTGCCTCAGTTTTTTATTTTTAGAAGTTATCTTTATTTTTGAAACCAAAGTGGAGAGATGAAGAAATACGATCAAAATCAATGGAGATGAGCACAAACATTTCATTTGACCTATACGTTTCAATATGATCATAATGATCTTTTTATAGTGCTTTTCATAGCCTTAGGGATTATGTATTCCACCTTTCTTATTTGAAAGGTGAGTATTATGAATGGGATGACAATGGTATTTCTGTAGTGCCTATATCGTCATATACCTTGTAGTTTTTCACTCACCTAGAACATTTTTTGCTGTACACTAAAACATTGGTTTCTGTTTATGAAGTGTGACATTTAAACAAGTTAATTGACAAAACTATGTTTGATTGATATCTCCGAAATGTACTAAACAATCAAGCGTTAAATTTATTTATTTACTAAGGAAAATTTTTGTGAGTAATTAGGTTTGTGGTGGCATTTTAGTAGTACACATTTATCTGAATGAGTGACCACTAAATCTGATTTCTTAAGACTGTTTTCAGATACCCATTCAAGGACTTTACTTTGTTGTTCCTAAGTATGATTTCTTTTCAGTATGGATCTGCTTGTTGACATCATACTAATAAAATAAAAAATTTTGCTTACAAGCATCTTTTTAAAAATGTTATACTTTGAACAGATAATAAGAATAGATAGTCACAGTTGTAAAAAATAGAAATGAAATTTTATTTTAAAGTTTCAAATCAAGGCAAAGTCACTATTTTTGCTGGAATTTGGCATTTTCCTCTGTTTTTTTCTTTTTTTGCCACCAAAACTCATAGACAGATGCTACTGATATGTAATATAATGCATGTTTACTACCTGTTAAAATATAATGCATGTTTACTACCTGTTAAAATATAATGCATGTTTACTACCTGTTAAAAAAAGAATTGTTTGGAATTGTTTTTAGTATGCTGTAAAATTTTCTATTGGCATTTTTATTACCAGGAAAATAATACATGTGTTTATTAAAGCTTTGGAGTAATGTCACTGAAATATTTTATTATTTAATACTTATTAAATAATAGCAAACATAATTTGGTGCAAAATTGAGACTTTTCCATTCTAATTAATTCTTGTACATTTTAAGGAGATTTCTAAGTAAATAAAATGCCTGTCTCTATTCAGTAGAGAAAACATGTTACTCATTGGTTTACCCCAAATCCATATTTTGTTTTCTTACTAGTTTAGGAGCAGGATAGTAATGATAAGTCAGTGCTATTCATAATATGCTGTATTGACTAATTTTGTTGAATGGAGAGAGAAAAATATATATGTATGTATATGTCTTTTTTTTTCCTTTTTGCGAGAAACAGTGATTATATTGACCAGGCAGATCTTGAACTCCTGAGCTCAAGCTATCCTCTTGCTTCTACCTCCTTAAGTGCTGGAATTACAAGCACGAGCCATCACTCCTGGCAAGAAAACTTGATACTAAATTACTTAAAAGATCTTAAACTGTCATTTATTATGACCCTATTAATTTTCCATATATCATATACTGAAATTGCATACCAAACTATAATAGTAACAGCAGCAACAACAAAAAACACCAGTATCTACTTTGTACATTGAAGAGAATAATTATGAGTAATCAGGCTTTTAATGGCATTTTATTAATACACATTTTTCTGCCTTGCATATATATATATATATTTATTTATGCAATATATATATATATTATTTATGCAATAATATATATATATTAGTAGAGATGGGTTTTATCATATTGGCCAGGCTTGTCTCGAATTCCTCACCTTGTGATCCGCCTGCCTCAGCTTCCCAAAGTGCTAGAAATACAGACGTGAGCCACTGTGCCTGGCCTTGCCTTGCATATTTTAAAGACCCATTCTTTTGTCTTTGCTTTTTATTTTCTTTAAGTATATTAGAGCTATGTAACTAGATTGTGTGTGTGTGTGTGTGTGTGTGTGTGTGTGTGTGTGTGTGTGTGCTGTTTATTACTCCACTACTAGTTTTAGAGGTAATATGTCTCTTTTTGGATGTTACAAGGAAAAATCTCATTATGAAAAATTAGAAGTAAATGATTTTGTGGTCTTTAACACATTTAAATTTTGTATAAATAAATCAAATATATTGTGCAACTAACACATCACAGTTCTCTCAAAATTTGTTTACATATCATATGTGAAGAACAAGAAAGACACAGTTTTAGAACTTACCTGTATACATTACTTACGGCTTTAAGAAAGTTTCTGAAATGAGAGTTACTCTATTTAAGTTGGCTTTAGATTATTTCAAGTGGTCTTTCTGTTTGTTTCTTCAGACCGCAGATCTATTGTTGTTATTGAACTCACCTGTAATTTGTGGAAATCTTTGTCTCTAAACATAGATTCATGGTAAACCCATGAAGGTAATAAATCTTAAATTATCATAGCCCTTCACTTTCACAGGTCCCTTCCAAGACATTTGAACTTTTTTGGTAAAAATTTGCAGAAATACAGTATTTAAACACAATCTTTAAAGGCTTTGATTTTATTCTGACTTTTCCATTAGACTTCCTCTCATTTACGGTGGCTTAGAAATAGCCAAGCGCATTTAGAGATGCAGTTAAGTCAAAGTTCAGTTGGTGTTAAATTCAATCTAGGTTTAGTGGAGTTATTTTTACATGGTTTGTAGACACTTGTGTACAGTTTAGTTGCTGCTATCTATTCTGGTGAAGAAATGGTCTCTAGAAATACTTCTGTCACTCATGATATTTCCTTCCTGATCGTGACATAAATGTGCAAAGCCAGATGTGATACTGCAATTTAAAAATGTCCTGTGACACCTGAGATATGTGGGTAGTGGAAGAGAATTAATGTTTGTAGCGTATGGAGCCAGAAGCTAGTCTATGGAAAATTCTTTAGTTCATTACATATATGTAACAATAAGGGACATTTGGTTTTCATCGATACCTAATCCAAAGAGAAATTTTCTCCTACATATTCTTGGTGGAGTATGTAAAGTACACAGAATACATGTCACGTGTAGTACTTAAAATTACAAATGTACCATACTATCCTCCCTCGATGAGTATAATATCAAATAGAATTGATCAGAATGCCAGTGTTTGTAAGGCACAGGCTGGAGAAATGTAGCAAGCACGAGCTCTTGTGGCAGTGTGGGTGCATGTTTTATGCATCACAACCATCAGTAGTAAAAACAAAATTGGATCAGCTGTTCACAGGAAAAGCAACATTATAGAAAGTAAACTATGAAATTATTACATGAAGAGAGACAGTCATAGACTATGTTGCTAAAAAAATTGAAGTATTAGAAAAGAATGTCAGGCAATTAATTAATTAAAATGTTATTTTAGTTTTCTGGATTTTGTCGGTTGTGGTTCTTGTTGGCTGTTACAAATTTATTTCTTGGGATTTTTTTTTTTTTCTAAATAACCATTCATTTTGGTATCTAATTTTCTATGTGTAATTTTTCTATTTTGTTTTCTATAGAAGGACCCTTAAATTTTACAAGCTTTAGACCCTACAAAACTTGACTCTACCTTTTTTATTTATCGGGTAATAGTTTCAAGAAATTGGCATAGCATTCCACTGGACATTTATAGGTTGATATGTGCATTTCAGGACATTTCATTGTATCTTTAGATATCTTTGTATTTCAGAGGTTTAGGTTTAGGATTTGTGAGAAGAGAGACTGAAAGATTAAAAATTAAACAAATTCATTTATTAAGGGACATTAATTAAATATATAAGCTAAAACATTCATTTATTTATTTAGTAAAAGACTTGAGCTAGACTAACCCATTTTCACAGTTTATGTTAAATGCTTGGCTTAAAATCCTCCTATAATATGGACAAAACTAAATGGAGGAATAGACAGATTTTAAAGAAATTTCACTAGTACACTTTGCTTTTATACTCTCCTCCCCCTTCCTCCTCCTTATTTTTGGAAGTTTCCCTCACTTTCAACTCCTATTACACCCTTTTTGTGGAGAAAACTATTATTTAAGTTACTTTTCCTTAGTAATGGTATTTCTGTTAGATCTATAATAAAAGAAAAATTTAGTAAATGAAATTTTTTTTCTGGTATTACTCTTGGAACTTAGAAAAATGACATAGGAAGAGAATGTATGCTGATTTTTTAATGATATTTTATAATTTGATAATTTTTTCATACATTTGATTATCTTATGACATCCTAAAATGTTCTTATTATTAATTAATAGAATTCCACATATATAACTAAAAAGAATATTTAAGTAACTTTTGAAATCTAATTGTGAGATGTGTGAATGAGACTGCACCTTTAAAAATGTACATAGATAGGTATGTTAGATAGATAGTGGTCATAACAAATATATGATCTAATAAGTTGATTCAAGGAACTTATATATGTCCTGCCATTTGTTTCAACCCTTGATGAGTAGACCTTTATTAAGCTATGATGATTACTGAATATAAAATGTAACCAAGATTATTTTTTATTCAAATATAATTTAAATATTCATCAAAGAGAAGTTATGCTTGAGACTGACAGAGACTATTAACATCAAAAAATATAATTAACTGCATTGGGTATCATGAAGCAGAGTTAGCCAAATAGCCGAGAGGTCTAATTGCTCTAGAGTTTGAGAAGCAATGGTTTTATTTTATGCTGTAGCTGTGGAATTAATAGTAATGTGGTTTCCTATGTGGGCCAATTAAAAGCTGCCTGTTAAGGTTCATTGCTCTATAGGAAACCCATTGAATATCGCTTAGTAAACAGGATTGACATGTCAGTGTGTACAGGAAGATAAAATAGAATAAAAACCGTGAAAATGAGAAGTAGTATTAAAATAACTGTCTTTGAAAACAATTCATAGAAGTCTTTACCATTAGTGTTATAGTGGGTGTTGTGGTGTGCCTCCCAGATTTGCCTTTCAGGATCAGGCACTCTTTTCCCCAGCTGTCAAGAGACTTGCCTGCTGATGGGCTCGCAGCTGAGTCCCTCTGCAGGAACTGTCATGGGCTGAAGGGATTTTAAATCCTTCTCCCCAGAGGCAGCCCCCAATGAATCCCAATGAATGCCAGAGTACAAAGGATTGGCCTCCTCATCTTTTGCTTCATTTCAGGGACATCTCTCAAGGTCTCTCCCAACTCCAAAGCTCCCTCCCTGAGGAATTTGCTGGGCTTTTGTTGCAACTGCACTGGAGTTCAACCTCTCACTCTCCCCAACCCTGCATCTGTCATGGCTTCACTGATAGTTCTAAGAGCATTCCCAAGAAGCCTCTTAGAGATATCTGCCTCAGATTGTACTTCCCGTGTTACCCAACCAAAGAAAAGTACTAACATTACATTTAAAAATACTGGCTATATACATTATGGGAATCTTAGTTATTAAGTATAAAAACTAAAAGGTTTAAAGGAAAAAACAACCAAAAAAAGCCCAATTCAGGCCTAAAAATGGCTTTTTGCACTCAAAAGTTTATCTTTGTCTTGTCATCCTTTTTCTTTAATAAAAGTAATATTTTGACCTTTGTGGATCTATTAAGCTTTTTAACTGAATACAGAAAGAAAGTGCTTCTGATTGAACCCAAAAGATTTTGCCTGGCCTTGGCTATAGAGATTTAAAAGTGGGCAGACATTCTAATGGCATTTTGACATTAATGAGGTTGCTGAAATGGAAAAGTTTAAGGGTCAAAGATAAGAGCAGCGGCAAGTTCTTCTAGTGTTTCTTTTTCTTAATAATGTCATATCAAATATGCTTAAGAAGTTGACCATGATTCCTTATATAGAATATGTAATGTTACATATGAGTATACTACTTTAAGTATTATAATACTTTTTGCAAATAAAAAAAATTCTAAAACTCTGTAACTATAAAACATGCCACCTCAGTCTATTAAATTAATATGTTTAGTTGTAACTTCAGCAAAACACGTAAAAAATCTTAAAATAGCTTAATAGATTTTATTGCATACAATATAATGTGTATAATACATCTTTAAACTGCAGTGATAAAGCTGTTTTTCTAGTCATTCATTATTTAGTGTGCTTACTCTGTTTATATCTGTGGCATAAGAGTGCATGTTAGCTTTCAGAAGAGCACAACATTTGCTGCTTCATGGCACAAGGCCCTCCACCCCCAAGCCTACACATCGTGTTAGGATAGTTAAAGCACTTGAGTCTCACATTTATAGATTTTGATGAATTGAGCCTTTCAGACAAGTTACTGATAGGAAGCAAATTCTGGCTAGAAGTATTGGGAATAGAGGCTTTTTGCTTTCATTGTCACTTTTAAAAACTTGTACAAACTGCTTATGTAAACTATAAATCAGATACGTTTTAATTTGGTTTATATCATATTGTTATGGAACCCTGCTTGACTTCTGAAAATGATATCTTGTCTTTCATTAACTGATTTGTGCTGCAAATGATTACTGAGTTCTATGATATACAAGCAAATATGCCAGACACTCTAATGGTACTTATGAACAAGAGGTAATAATATATTAAAATATTGTTAAGAGTACAGGCTGATGTTTATGGAGTTAATACATTTTAGAATAAGGTAGAATGTTTGCACTGCATATGATTCAGAGACTTTTGAAACAATGACTAACCCCTCAAAGGCTCTGTCATCTGGTGAAGAAGAGGAGATAATGTACAGAAATAACTGTGATACCAAATCTCCCTTACAGTATAGAAAACTTTCAAAAACTGGTGGAGAAGAGAAAGTGGTAATTTATGGCCTGAGAAGGCAAAAAATACTGTATGCTCAGGGAATACTGAGGAGGTCTGTTAGGGAGTTAATCAGTTTCTCTCCCCTTTCTTTCACACCCTCTGCAACATGCAGCATCTTCCTCAGCTTTCTTCCTCCTTTCAGGAATTGTGAGTGAATTCTCTTCTTTCAGTTAAGCTAAGGAGGAAAGGATCTTTCAAAGATTGTGATCTTTATATATATCTCAAAAATTATTAAAATAGTCCTACAGAATATCATATTTTAAACATTATTTTTAACTCTGTAATGTCAGCATGGAAAATAGCACTAGGGGTTGAGTCCTTAATATTAACTTTGAAATAATAAGGAGTTCAATATAGGAAGGACTAGTAATACACAGTTTCACATTCACTTGTTTGTGTATATATATTATTCAAACATGGCATATTTATGGTATTACTATGTTTCCAAAATTACAGGTATTTCTACACTTAGGATATAGTGTAGATTACATTATGTAACATATGTAACAGCACATAATGTCTTTTACCAGATTTTCTAAAACCAGGATTACAGATGAATAAAAAGTTACCTGATTGGGCTCAGTGGCTCATGCCCATAGTTCCAGGACATTGGGAGGTGGAGGCAGGAGAAATGCTTGAGGCCAGGAGTTTGAGACCAACTGAATCAAAATAGTGAGACCCCATCTCTATAGTAAACAAAAAATAAAATTATATTTCCCCTCCCTCCTTTCTTCTTTCCTCCTTCTTCCTGTCTACCTGTGACTAACTGCTCTATCTATGTATCTATCTATCTTTTTAAAGATAATTTCTTACTTTTGTGACTGAGATGCAGCAAAAGGACCCTTCCCTTGATCTGTGCTTTTTAGAAAGAGCTCGTTGGTAATAGGCTGTAGACTGAATGCTTATGAGTTCGTGTTCACTTATCAAGAATGCCATCAGCAATGCCTTGTTGCTTTCTTATCAGCTACTTCCTGCTGTCAGCTTGGCACTTATTTCAATAGAAAAGGATTTGCAGCAAATGTAATGCCTTATTATATACAGCTAACATGGGGTTTTTAATTGTGCAAACACACGAGACTCCTGCAGTGGTAGTCAATTTGATAAAAGGATTAGATTATGAATATTTTGTCATCATTAAAGATTAGTTCAGATTTATCAGAAGTAAGCCAGTGAAATTTGTCATATATTTATCAGTTAGGTGAGACTCCATTAATCTGAGAGTGTATGAACCACGAAGTAGCCATCTCTTTAAAAGTCTGCTAAATTTGATTGTTTATATTCAGGTGACGGGTGCTAAGGGTTGTTTTTTGGCTTTCCATACTTCTCCACTGCTCAGAGTGTATCCTTAGAGTCTGTGTCTCTAGCTTTTGGTCGTTGATTGTTTTCTTTTTTAATCTCATCTTATAGAATAGTTTGTTAAAGGTCTACCCAAATTTCTGTAGTTTTTATTAAAGAAATGACAACTGTTATATATCTCAAGACATTTTGAATTGTTTCTTTGATGAAAAACCCTTCAGTAAAATACAGAATTTTGAGAATTCCAATTTAGAAATATTTAAATTGAGTACTTCATGCCATACACAAGACTGGGCATTGAGATAGACTGAAAAGAAGCCTGGCATAGAACAGAAAGGTGAAACTACAGTCCTAGACACAACTAAAATCACTGTATGAGGCCCAATACAATAGTGCCCACCACTCTTGGAGTGTTTGGGAAATAATGTAAACAAGAACATAAGAAGCTTACCATGTAATTCTAGACATGGAAAATAGTGAGTTTAGCAGCAACTAAAGTGCAAAATATAAAAGAGAAGCCATAAAGCAGAAAGTGATTAATTTCCAAATTAATTATATAGAGCTGCTGCTCTATATAAAAGGAAAGGAGGAGACGACTACTTCAGGTTAGGGTAGTCAGGGAATATAATCCTGTTTGGCCAGCATCGTTCGTATTGGCTTTCTCTGTACCACTTACATGGCTAGTGCTTACTGCGTATGTGTGTGTCTCCCTCAGGTACACACAGGGAGATACCGTTTTTAGGATTGCGATGTGGGCACCACTGGGAGTTGGAAAACAGCAGTTCCTCAGACTAGAAGCATAGTGTACTAAGCTCTGATAATTTTCTACCTCAGGGACTTAACGGTCCTTCTGATGGATCCTCCTATTAAAGAAGAGATAGTTCAGGAAGTGCACATAGTCATTTATATGAGAACTGAGTTCAGAAGTATTTGCTAGTGTGCTATTTTAAATTACGTAGATATCAAGATTCTAAAAGTCTACATAGAAAAGGTTGCCTCAGGATGATTTTTGTAGAGACAAGTATCTGAGCCATGCTTATGGAGTAGATAGTATATAGATAGTATAGGAGAGAGAAAGATCTTTCAGATACAGTGATTCCTCTAGCCTGTGATGTTGATAAGTCAGTCAGATTCTCTGGCCTTAGTATATCTTATCTGTATTAATGAAAGATTAGATCAGTGATTTTTAAACTGGAATTCTTGGAAAAACCCTCAGGTTGAGGGGTGAATAACATGTGGGAGGAGAGAGCAAAGGGATTTTTCAGGGGGTTGGAGCAGAATTTCACTACTATAATTCCAGAACTGCCTCTACTTCTATTTCTTTTTTTTTTTTTTGAGACGGAGTCTCGCTCTATCGCCAGGCTGGAGTGCAGTGACGCAATCCCGGCTCACTGCAACTTCCGTTTTTCCGGTTTCAAGCAATTCTCCTGCCTCAGCCTCCCGAGTAGCTGGGACTACAGGCACGCACCACCACGTCCGGCTAATTTTTTGTACTTTAGTAGAGACGGGGTTTCACCGTG
>PVKP010005679.1:0-87839 GCA_004027715.1 Plecturocebus donacophilus | reverse complement strand
AAACAAACAAACAAACACTAAAACAAAAACATAGTGCTTAAATATTTAAATGTTCTTCTGTAGATTTTGAAACAGCTTTATTGAGGTATAATTAACATACAAATAACTGCACATATTTGATGTGCACACTTTGGTGTCCTTAGCCATAAGCAAACACTCATGATATCACTACCGTAAACAAGGTTAAGTTTTATCCTTAACACATATCCCTCTGAGGGATTAATATGCTTTAAAGTCACTTTTAATATTTCACCTCTTTATACCACCAACTGAAAACACAGGTTCATTTGTTTATTGCTTATTTTTATAAATTTCTTTGAAGGAATGTAATTGCAATGGTACACAGAAAAATGTTAATCAGTTTCCAGAGTCACATCTCCAAAACAAGGCATAGGCAAAGAAGTCTCATTTCTGAGCTAGTTCCTCTACCGTATTTCCTCCCTCCTCTTAGGAGCAATAGTTCCACATCCCCTTTAATGTTTAAATTATTCTTCAATTGTGTATTAATTTTTCTGTCCTTAACATAGATAGATCTTTCCTTTTCAACTTTTTTGGTATCAGGAATGCTCATTTATTTTTGTTCTTGTGATTACTGTCATACTAAGTACCTTTCCATCGCACCCTTAATCCTCCTTTTTTGATTATGGTCTATTGGTTCCCTACTGTATGTAATAATGAAATTAGCTACTAAATTCTTTCCACATCCTCTCTTCCCCAGCCTATGATCTGAAGCAATTCAGTTTAATTCACAGATAATAACTATAAGGTCATCAGCAAGCATTTTCTAACCTCTATTTAGAGTTTAATAATGTTCACATTAATATAGTTTTAATTTTGAATCAAATCAATTCTCTAAATATTCTCCAATTTTTCTTCATTTCCTAGAAATCATAAGTTTGGAATATTTTAAAATATTATTTCCTGAATATACCATATGTTCCACTTTGAATCATATTTATTGAATATATTATCTAATTTTAGTTTCATACTTTAATGAAGTGATTAAATGAATTTGTTATAACGTAATATTTTACCCCATCTCATTTCTCAACTTCCAGAAGACTTTGAAATAGTTATAGAATATAGGATTTGATTTTTCTATCAATGCATCAGGGCAGCAGAGCTCAAAATCAGGTCAATATAAGAATCATAGAAGATAGGAACTGAACAACTGTCCAGCTTTAAAGGAGAATGAATATTATGGGAATTTGAAGGTTTGATGGAATCAACAGTCGCTTATCACACTAAAATAATTTTCCCAGTTCCCAGGCACATTTTTAAAAATTCCTCAGTAGATAAAATAAAAACATAGATGGATTCTCCACTTGTTATTATTAATAATTTTGTACTTGCAAATGAAAGAAAACCCTTGCAAAATTTTCTTGTATGAAGAATATTTTAATTGCATAAGATTCTTATCTCCCACCTTTGTTTACATGCTTACATATAGATGTGTTTTATTTTCATAGGTATTTTGCATAAAATAAGATTCATTTATTAATTTAAAAATATTTTTGAGTCACCTTTTTGGTAAAGTAGGTATTCAGTTAAACTACCCCAGAAGACTAAAACAAGAGCAAAAGTAATTAAAATTATTCTTAGGTTTGACAAAACATTTGAACTTAATAGATTACAGTTACTCCACAGGCTACCGAAAGTAGAAGTTTCCACAACCCAAGCCCCATTTAAAAAATTCTGATTAAAAATAAGCAGCATGCATATAAGCTTGATAAAATAAATAATGGAAGGATCAAAATGGAAGTGAGTTACCTGTCTGCTATTTGAAACTACAAAGACAGATATGTTCATTTATTCCCTTTTCACTAAGTATATCATATTATCAAACTATGAGTAGGAGTGCAGCTTGGAACTTCAGCTTTGTGAACTTTTTACACTATGTACACTTCACTCTGTCAGTTATATGAGAAAATATATTTATAGAAATATATTTACTGGACACCTCTTATGTGCCAGTCACTACTATAGGCACTTGTATTAAAACAATAACTGAGATGCTATGCAAGCCTTCTGATGTCTTCTAAAAGAGACTTGCAAACAGACACTTGTAATGCACAGAAGAATGTGATAAGTAAACTTTTCTTATAGAAGATTAGATTATAAAGCAGTCAAAGGTATGGGAAGTGAAATTCCAGACACCTGGCTGGGCTTAACTATTCCTATCACACTTTGATTTTATGGTATAAAATCTAATATTAAAATGTAAAATATAAGGTTGGTAACCCCTACTTGGCAATTGTGTGTCTGTGAGAAAAATATTGTGTTGGCAAGGAGAAAAACAAGATATCTTATTCCACCTTAAACATTATATTTCTGGCTAACAATTCAAATAGATCATGAAACAACTGATCTAGAAATCATAATGCAAACATTACCCTGGCAATCAAAAACACATATAATAGCTTTTAGAAAGATTTAAATACATTAAATCTAATGTGTTTAGATTTATTGCAAATACATTTTATTATTCTTTATATTTCTGATGAATTGTGAATTAAATTTGTTTGAAATACACCATAATTTAGACAGAAGAAACTCTTTCAAGAATATGATATATAATACACATGCACTTTTAAAGAAACATTATATCAATGTAGTGTTATGGTGTCCATCACAATTTTGCTGAGTCATAAACATAAATATTAACTTAGATTTCAGCAACATAAGCAATCAGTGAATACCACTTCATGATCATGGTTAAGAGTTTCAACATATATGTATATATTTGTCAAGTATTATTTTTGCGGTTAAGTATTTAAAAGATACTAAAGAAATGCCACAGATTTCTACTAGGAAATGTCTAATAATTTTAATTGGGTGAATTAGTTTATATGTATATGTTTATATAATAGCAAAGCATTTGTTTATGTGCTTCCATGAGCTTAATAACTGTCTAAAACATCTACCTTCCTTACAGATTGGGACTTATCTTTCATTTTGTATATGCATGTGGACTGACAGAGTCATAAAATAAGAAGATTAGGGGTGATCTTAACATTTAATTGAATTATCATTTTTGTGAGGTATTAGAGACAATTTGGCATTTGATAACTACTACAAATTTTAACATATATTTTTCTGCATTTGGTTGTATCCGGGTAAATTTATAGCTAAAAGTATGTATTTTGGGGGGATAAATACAGTGGTATCAGTTTAGCAGTTTAGTAAACACAGCTGAATCTAGCACAGAGCAGGCCTGTAATTAAATTTCATCTGCTTCTTAATATGACACTTACTACATATACGTGAAATACGTAAACATCTGAATCTTCTAATATTTTTTAAAATATAGCTGTAACTTTACTTCAGGATACAAGGTGGTGCTGTTTCATTTTACAAACAAAAACTGCTGCTGCAAAAAGCTAGCACAGCTAGAATGAGAACATCACATCTTATAAAGAGAGCAACAATACAGAAGCCAATTCCATACCTCTACTTGCCAGTTATGATTTTGTTTAATGGAAAAATAGATAAATTACATCTATATACACTGCACAATGTAACTACAGAGCCATAACAGTATTCAACCAAGGATGAAATATTCATTTTTTTAGTATTTACAGAATTCTGTGGCCTGCAGTATTACATGCCTTGTGAATAATAACTGAAAGTTAAAAATTATTTCTAGTTTTTTAAATTAACTTTCATTTTACTGGTTTTGTAAAGGAAAATCCAAGCTCATCTTTTATTTCTAAATCTACTGACCTGTGATATTAATGAAGAACAAAGTTTCCAAATACCTTCTATCTATTCAAATACAAATCACCATTGTCAACTGACTATGTGAATTGAAATGCCACAAGAAGTGAAACTTTTTTTTTCATGTTAACTTTTCTCTATATTTATTATAACTTGGCATAGAGAATATAAATAAAAACTTAAGCTCCAGTGTGACATAGGTCAAGTTAAATCATCTTTCTAGGTCTATTTTTTTTTTTTTTTTTTTTTTTTTTTTTTTTTTTTTTTTTTTTACATTTTAAAGAGATGCTCATTGCTTATATTTTCACTGCAGTTCTTGAGATGATTTTCAGGTTCGTAAAACAAATTGAGAAGGTATTTTTTTTTTTAATCACAGATGTATTTGTCCATTGAAAATTGGCAATTTAGAGAAATTTGGTTGTTTTGCGTATGTTGGTATCCCCAGTAAGTGTTTTGCAAAAGTAATTGACATCTTTAATAATTTTATCAAGTGTTTCTTTATGTCTCAACCTATTTATCTTATATGTGTTGGCTACCAAATAGAAAACTCTGTAGCTCTGCTGAGGATTTGTGAACTAATATATGCTTTACAAATATTTTTCACTCAGGCTTTTACCCTGACACATCAGTTATTTAAATGCCATTTCAAAAATGGCATTAAGGCTAATTTGCTTTTCTTTTTTATACTTTCATATTTTATTTACTAAAAGCTGACTTGTATTTTTCAATAATAGGGAGGAAAGAATTGTACTATTTAAATAATACTTTATACTTGGCTTTACTGACAACAACATATTAGTAGACTCACTTATTGATGATATTATATGATATAGTGTTATTTATTCTATGGAATATAAAACATCACTAATATAATCTTGAAAATAAGTTTATGCCAGTAAGATTTAAGTGAATGAAGATAAGTAAGGCAAGGTAGTTCACTTAACAACAAAAAACAGATAATAAAAATGTTTAATACACAGTAACTAGGATGAGCCTGCTAAAAGATCACATAACCTCAGATTTTCCGAATATTTTTTTACCTTTTTCCTAAAATTAATGTCTAGACACAACAACACAAATATTAGAGATTTCTCTTTTTAGAAAAGCATGTAATATCTTAGGAGGTATTATTGTGTTGGAATACAAATTATATCTCTGAATCACATAGAGGCCTGGATTTGAATAAGTATGCAGCTTGTTATGTGGTCTTGGGAAAATATGTATGCCTCAGATCCATCATATATATATAATATATATATAATATATTTATGTATGTCTCAGATATATGTATATATCTACTTTCATTGCAGTTTGACAAATGATATACTTAATGCTTACTGAATTGTATTATATATTATGTTAAAATGGAGTAAACTGGGTGTGGCATATTATGGACACTTTGTACTATCTTCCAAATTTTTTATAAATTTAAAACAATTTTAAAATAAATACTTTATTACATAGAATTTAAAGACAAAGTGATTGACACCATTTATCAATTTGTCTGTCAAAATAAACTTTTCCTCACTGGAGTAATACTTACAAAATGATTTAAACATAATGATTTTTTTTACCTGTAAAAGGAATGTAAATTTATTTTACAAACTTCAGAAAACAGTAACAAATTGAAGAAAATTTAAAAGCTGAAGTTCCAAGCTGCACCCCTACACATAGTTATGATAATATAACTATCATAAGTATCACTACAATTCTACTTTCAGATTATAAACATTATTAGCATTGTGTCAGATACCCTTTTGTTTTTTATATTTATATAAACACATTTTTAAAACAAAAATTTTACCATATACCTGGGGTTTCATTTTGTTTGCACTTTTCACATAACAAACAATGGATGAATATCTGCCCATAACACTGAACTTTCCTTTATCATAAGGATAGAAAATAGTTTATTTTTAACCTGAATGTTGACTTTAATCTATTAGAAGTGCTTGGTTGAGAAGCAACCAGGAGCCAAGTCTTGAGTCACTGGGAAGACTGACATATTGGGCAATAAAGTCTACCACTGACTCGAGTGGATACTCTTGGGAGTATGCACCATAAATGTCTTGTCCCATATCTACATTGTCTTTTTCTGGTTTTATTCATATTTTAAAAAAACAGAAGTATCAAAAACAACCTAAAGAACCCTCAAACACATGCCACTTAGATTTTTCTATTGTTACTATTTTCCACATTTGCTCACTTTTTTGCTTAATTAATTTATATTAAAATAGACATAAATTTTACCTCTAAATTTTTCAATATGCATCTTCAAAACACACAGTTGTTTACCTCTGTAACCACAATTCTATTTTCTACAAATTATTTAAAAATGTCTTGGCTGGGCTTGGTGGCTCAGACCTGTGTCTCCAGCATATTTGGTGGCTGAAGTGGATGGATCCTTTGAGGCCAGGTGTTTGAGACCAGCTTTGGTCATGGTGAAACTCCATCTTTACAAAAAATATAAAAATTACCTAGCTGTGGTAGCACATGCCTGTATCTCCAGCATCTTGGGAGGCTGAGGAGGAAGGATTGCTTAAGTTTGGGGTTTGAGGCTGCAGTGAGCTGAGATTGTTGCACTGTACTCCAGCCTGAGAGACAGAGTGAGAGGCTGTCTCAGAAAAATAAATAAATAAATAAATAAATATAAATTAAAAGTAATAAAATAAAATAAAAATTCTCTAATATTATTACTCCTAGTCCTTCTCTTAATTTCTCAAATTGTTCTCAAAATATATCTTACAGTCAAGTGTTCTAAAAAAGGATCTAATTAAGAATCATGAGTATTTTTGTTGGTATGTTTCATATCTCTTTCAACCTAGGACAGTATTGTTATTTTTATTTTCTATAAAATTTTGAAGAGACTAAATAGATCTATCAAGCATCTCACCTTCTAGATGTCCTTAAGTGTCACCTTCTAGATGTCCTTAAGGTGTCCTTAAGATATCATTTAACTTGTTCCTTTGTCACTTTTATTATTGTAAACTATGTTAGATATGAAGATTGATCAGAGTCAGAGTAAATATGTTGAGGAACAGTATTTACTGGGTGGTGTTCGTATTTCTTGTTGCATCACACCAAGAAGTACATAATGTCACCTTTTCTCACTATTAGTGATGTTGAGATTAGTCACCAGAGTTAGATGCCGACAGACAGATCTTGCTAAGGTAAGGCTGTATGTATGTGTTTATATTTTTATATTTTCCCAAAGAATTTTGCTGTTTTGCTTTTTAGGTCCTGCCAGAAATCCTAATTGTATATTTATTTGGGCGTTTATTTTTAAAGAATTTTCTTTTTATTCAAAATTCATATGTACTTATTGCAATGAATGCAGAAACCATCAAAGAGAAGTCACCATACATTCGAAGGATGGTGCCAAAGTGTATGCTGGATTAACATTCCCAGGCCAGTTCTTTTCTCAGACTTCAAATAGTCTCGATTCTCTAGAACTAAAGTTATAAACAATTTACTTAAGATTATGCAGGTGTTGCTGTGAACTTTGAACACACCTGTTTAGCTGGTTGTAATAAAGTGGAAAGGAAATAAACTGGGCCCCTGGAGGGGGCAAATTTACACTTCTAATGAACTCTCATACTTTGAATAGTACTGGTAACTTTAGGTAACCAATATGAGATCCTACTTCTGTCCTGTATTATCTAGGGTTCCCCAGAGAAACAGAATCAATAGGACATAAAGAGATGTGTAGGGATTGGTTCACATAAATGCAGAGGCTAAGCAGCTCCTGATCTACTTTCTGCAACCTGGAGTCCAAAACATCCAGTGATATAATTCCTGTCCAGACTTGAAGACCAGAGAACCAAGAGCACTGATATCCAAAAGCAGAAGATGGACTCAGCTCAAACAGAAAGAGCAGATTTGTCCTTTCTCTGTCTTTTTTCTTTATTCAGGCCCGCAAAGGATTGAACGATGCCCACCCTCTTTGGTAAAGGTGATCTTTCCTTAGACTATTGATTTAAATGCTAATCTCTTTCCTTATAGGCACACCCAGAAATAATGTTTTACCAGTTATCCGGCATCCTTTAGCCCAGTCTAGTTGACACATTAAGATTAACCATTATATGTGCCATTCAGTTGCACTGGCGAATCCCAGTGCACGTGTAAGACTGTGGAACATGCCTTTTGGCTATGAGCATCCCACTTCTTTGTGCCTGTTCACTGCAGAGATGGAAGGAAGCTTCAAAAATAAGTATGAAATCTATGCATATGAGTAGTCCTTGTCATTACACAGAATTGAAAGCATTCAAATCTGAGTCATATTCAAATCAGTTCTCTAACTTCAAAGACAGTACTTGGTCATCATTACCACAATCATCCTGAAATAGCTATCATTAACATTAGGTGACGCCAGTCCATACATTAAATACTTTTCCACACTGGCAGAAACATGAATTAAATAATGGATAGATTGAACATATGATACATTATTTTATTAAAATGAAATGATAATATGTAAACTCTATTAATGAACATTAAATTTAGTTTTATTTGATAAAACAGGCAAAAAAGTAACAGGAAAACCTGAAGGATCTGATGAACTTCAGATAAATGTTTCTTCATCATAGGATATGTTATTTGATAAGAATAGGGGTTTATGAGCACATTATGAGGTTGAGTCATTTATGTATTTTTTTTTCATCTTGTTTCAGGTTTTTACAGTATCAATTTACTCTTGTTGTAAATGATGAGGTAATTAGCTGCAGGATAGGGCTTATTAATAGGCCTATTAACATGACTGCCTGTGACATCTAGGTAAATGATCGCTTTTGTGGTTCCAGACCTGGGTTAAGGAATGTACTTACATCAGGCTGTGTAAGCCTAGAGAGGGTGATAAATGACATCTGTGTAATGCTGGGTGTATGAGACCTCACCTTGTTAGTATATTTTATATTATGTAAACTCTAAGATAGATGGAGAGAAGAGATGGTCCTAGGCACATATTAAACTCATTTGAATTAACACTGGTCCATGTTTAAGTACAGAAGCTTATGTTTACAAGGAAAGGCTGGGAGGAGAGCAGAAAATATGGGAAGTAACACACATGCAATCAAAAATTATCACTGACAACTAAAACCTTTTGAAGATTTTGGGGTCTAGATTTTTATTTTTCCATTGGCTCTAAAACATGTTGATTTCTCCTTTATGTACTCTGATATTATTGACTTTCTTCTGCATTCTTCAGATAAGTAAACTGTGTGATGGATCTACATGGTCTGTGTGCTTAGTCTTTCTATTAGTTTGCTCCTAGTTTTAACATAGATAATAAAGTGGAACTACATTATAATTTAACACTTCTTTTTTTTGTAATAATTGTATAAATTATATTATTATATTTTATTATTCCAGTTCAGAACATTTATTTCTGTTTTGTAAGCATCATTGCTATAGTTTGTTTTGTGCCATATATATATACATATATATATATATATATGTATATATATATGCCTATTCACTTTGGTGAAAGTGATCTTTACTCACCTTTACTCACCTTTAGGTGAGCTTTACTCCTAAACTTGTTTTGTAAGCATTATTTCTAAAGTTGTTTGGTATCATATACATATATACACACAGGTATGTGTATACAAACACACAGATATGTATGTATGTATGTATATATGATGCTTAATTTTGATTCTCCTTATGCCAATATTTTCACTGTAGTTTTTATATTTTGCTCGTGTGTTGATTGACTTGGGTGTTTTTTCCACAAAGGGATCATAGAAGCTGTATTTATTTTCTTTCTTCTTTCTTTTTATTTATTCATTTTTTGATGGAGTCTCACTCTGATGCCCAGGCTGGAGTGCAGTGGCGCCATCTTGGTTCACCAAAACCTCTACTTTCTGGGTTCAAGCAATTCTCTCCCTCAGCCTCTTGAGTAGCTAGGGTTACAGGAGTGCACCACGACACCCGACTAACGTTTTTTGTTTATTTATTTATTTATTTATTTTATTTACTTATTTTTTAGTAGAGAGGGTGTTTCACCATGTTGGCCAGGCTGGTCTTGAACTCCTGACCCCAGGTGATCTACCCTTCTCAGCCTGCTAAAGTGCTGGGATTACAGGTGTGAGCCACCATGCCTGGCCAAGAGCTGTATTTTCTTAATAAGTTCATATTTGAGAAAATATCTCTCTTGCTTTGTAATTGAGTAATATTTTGGCCAGTGTCCAAGGAGTCTTTAGTTCCTGTTTATTTCTTTCAGAACTTTATGTACATGGGTTTATTATCTTCTGGTATTGACTGTTATGAATTCCCATATAAGCCTTATTTTTCTTTCTTCCTTTAAGTGTTTTTATTAATCTGCCAGGATGACTAAAAACTCTCCTTTTATTCTCAGTATTTAATAATACAGTTTGGATATGATCCATTGTTAGCTCTACCACATCAAACTTTTCCTAGAAAACAATGTGCCACACAAGTTTACAGATGCCTTCTTCCTTCATTTCAGGCATCTTTTTTATACACTGCATAACTGAATAATTTCTCATTCTATTTGATATCTGCTTGATAAATTTTCCTAGTGTGTTATCTGAATTGCCCCACAATTATCTTTTCTGCTTTAATTTATCTGCATTCACTGTGGTTATTTCAGGGCTTACCTCTGTGTCAGAATTTCCATGTCATTTTTTCAATACTGTTTCTTTGTTTCTAAATCTATTAGTTCTCCTTTTATTTTGGCAATTTATTCCCTTAACTCTGCAGTACTTTAAAAAAATTATTATCTATTTTAATGTTTATGTTTTCTTTTACTAATTTCAGTTTTTTATTTACCTGTTCTACTATACCACGCTCTCTGGGAAATAACCCATTTGAGCTAATTAGGGATTTATTAGATCAATAATAAAGAAACCCTCAAAATATAATTGTTTAAACACGATATAAGTTTATTTTTCTCTTATGTAATAACTCAGGGTGGACATCCCAGTTTGACAGGTGGCACTACACATTAATATTCAAGGACTTGGCAATAAATGTGACTCTGCATCTTTCACACATAGCTTTCAAGTTTGTTTTAGTCTTTGACATTCTTCTAAGGCAGATATTTAAAAAAAAAATACATGTACCCACGGCCAGAGATTTTTCCTTTAGCAAGAGAGGCATACATTCCATACGTTATATCTGTTCATTCCATTGGCAATGGCTTAGTTATAAACAGATGCCTGCAATTGATTGCAAGGGCAATGTGGTCCTCAGCTGGACTTTGATGTATGGAAGGAAACTGGACCATGTTGTACAATGGTAGTTTCAATCACACCTTCTAGTCTTTGGTTTACATTTTTCCCCAGACTGAGTAATAATTTTTAAAAATTTGTTTATTTCACCATATATTTACATATTTGCTATGTCATTTTATTTCTTTTTGATGATATTTACAGAATTTTGACGAGAATTTCTCTGTGTAATTTGTTAAGCATCTCCTTAACTTTCTTCTGAGAACTATTTAATTGCTTCTCTGAACTAACTTTTGCAGACCAAGTATTTTATATTCAACCACATTTTTAAGCCATTATATCTTTAAGTAGGGGAACATGGGAGTATAGTTAGAAGTAATGCCATAAACCTCTAAATTCCAATCTCTTTCCCATTTATCATCACTTTTTGAGGTTTATGGCATCATATTTTTCTCCTTTCTTTTTGAGTCATTACAAATATATTCTTAATTTTTAAACTAAATTTATATTTCTCAGAGTGAAATATAAGAATAGTACTTATTAGGCTTTAATAGTAAACCATCATGTCTACCATGAAACCATTATATTTACTAAGTTTTAGTATAATTAATTTGTCATGTGCTGTGTGTGTGTGTATAGACTATGAGAGTAGATGGGGCAACTGGTTTAGAATTGCAGTGTAAATAGTATTTAGAATAATGTCTGAATAGTAAATGGTCAAAACATTGTTGCATATCTCAATCAAATAGTAATATGTGAAGTGTTATAAACTGGAAGGTAAAAGTCCTGATTTGGTATTTTCTTTAAGAAGATTAAATGTGCATGCCTTAAGTGAGGCATACCTAAGATTCCACTTCCAAGAGATAACAGAGGCAAATTTTCCACCCATCATCTGGACTTTCAATAAATAAACAACACCCTCTAGGTGAATTCCATTTCCCACACTAGTAAAAGAACTGCAAGTAACTTCTAGTCTTTGTGGAAATTATTATTTGTTCTGGAAATATGGATAATGGATCTTAAAAGTGAAATATATTCTATGTATTTTATAACTTATATTCTCCAACTTGTATAAGAAAAGAAAATCCTTAATTATTTTAGTAAATGAATGAGTCATTTCTAATTTTAAGTTCAAGGCTTTATGAAATAAAGACAACTTACTTAGTTCATTTTAAAGTTTGATACTATATGCTTTTAAGTATGAGATTGCCTTCAAATGCCAAAATGCTAATACAATTTTCAAAATATTGAATGCTAATAACATTTATAAGCATCAAAATAAAAGGAGGAAACTTTTAATAATAGTTATATTAGACTGACAGCAAACATAAATTTTTTATTTGGTTTAGAAAGCAAAGTCTCAGTAAAAGGATCTATAATGAAACTGCAGCCTCAATTACACATGGAGAGGCAATTCTGAATGTTGTGAATACAACTCCTGAGCTTGGAATTATGATTGCCATGTGCAATGTACTCCATGTACGTTTTTTTTTTTCTTTTTGCTCTGGTTTCATTTTTATAGACTGTCATATACTATATATGAACTCAGTTTTACACTAAACTCTTTGGCAAACTCACCTCAGTATTTAAGGAATTGCCTGTCTATTTGAGAACTTGGCTTAAAACAACAAAGGGGCAAATGGTAGAAAGATGGCAAAAATCTGCTTTTAGATTAACAGCCAATGAGCAGAAAATAGACATTTACACACAAGTTAGTTTGAGTTTCTAAAATAAGCTATGCTTACTTATAAACCATGTAAATCTTTAATTTGCATTAAACCATAGGTTTTGTTGGGCTTTCATGTCTTTGAGGCAAGGCAGGTTCTGTGTATATCCAATGCTGGGGAAAGTTGTCACCTTATGACTCTTTCATCATTTAGAAACCTTCATGGTGATATTTTCTAAGACTTTTAAGACATCCTTGATTATTTTTTCCTTAGTTTTAAATTTGATTTTTTCAAATGGAATGATTTTGGTCCCAATGATTCATTAAATTGGTTTAAATTTTCTCTGAATTACTTAGATTTCAATAATACATATGGGTGCCGTGTGACAGCTACATTTCTTAACCAGAATGCTAGTTTTCACGATGACACAATTTAATCAGTAAGAATATAAGTTAATATGTGCAAAACTCTACTTATGATTCACCTTTATGTCTGCAGATATGCTTCTCTCATAGTCTTCTTCATCTCAGCTTATTGCAATAGTTAATTCTCTCCAATCTTGAATTTAATTTGTACGAAACTCCTGTTGTCTCCACTTTCAAAATATATCCTAGAATCTGAACATTATTATTTCTCCAACACCACTACTCTAGGCCAGGCCACCATGACCTCCTGCCTGGATTGTAACATAAGCTCTTGTCAGGTCTCCCCTACTCCACCCCTTCTCTGAGAAACTATCTGCAGCCCAGCACTATGTTATATTCCAAAGCATAAATTGCACTCTCATTAGAAAGCCTTTTTGCTAAGTAAAAGAGTATGAGATATTTATAGCTATATATATTATGATCCTTGCAGGCTTAGTTCAGGTAAGCAAAAATTTAGATTCTTATCTCATCAATATACAGATTATCATACAAAACACATGTGCTGTGTTTAAAGGCAATAGATGAAGAGACAGACTAATCTAAATTCAAATTCAATTTCCACCATCAGTTGACATTAAAAATCAGATTAATACCTCTAAATCTCAATTTTCTGATATATAACATGTGATCAAAATGACAACATACCATTACATATCACTGTGATAATGTGTAAGACTGATATATCAAACTGTAATCAGAAAGCACTTAAAATATTTATCACAGGGCCTTTCATCCTGGAAATTGGTTGCAGAGGTGATATGGATTTGGGGAGCCATGCAAAGAGTGATGGGGTAATTCAGAAATTATCAATAGTAGAAAGCTATTACTACTCTTCAACTGGAGAGATAAAGTGTGGTACTATTAGATATCAGAGAGCATCCTTTCAATACTACAGGCACCATAGGCCTATTAGATGCAAGTTGGAACCACAGAGAAGCCACATTTGAAAACTGCTCAGCAAAGATGAAGGTGAGAATGCCTTGGCTTCTCTCTTCTTACTGATTTCCAAAAGGCATCCTCACCAGTGTCACCAGTGTCTCCACTGTCAAAGGCAGCCAGAGCCAGCTGGCTGTGGATCATGAAAAATGCAATCTAAAGAGGTGAACTCTCTTACAGAGTGGAGCAGGGGAATAGAGAACAAATTATGAACAATCACGTCCAAGACTAGGACAATCTATCACCAAAGATCTTAAAATTGGCTGTGTAGTACAGAGGATGTTTAAGTGTTCATGCAAAGAAGCAATTTAATATTCCCATGACATAGATAAAATTATCTAAAGGATAAAGGAAAGGAAAGTTTTTGTTATGAGATGGGGTTGATAGATGTCAAAATTAACATTGACTGAATTGCCAAGGTAAATAATTCTAGCAGTTGGTTATGCTTTTTATAACTTGTACACCTCACATGTATAATAAACTTTCTTAATAAGAATAACGATTACATGCAACTGTCAACCAAGAGAGTATACTAGTAATTAAATTTTGAAAAAAAAATAAGTTTGTTTGTTGATTTACAAATGTGAAGGAGTCATTGAGACATCTGAGTCATCTAAATGTGAAAAAATAACTTTCAAATAACCTAAGTCCACGTGCATAAATGAAAAAGAGCAAAGCTGGTCATTGCGGTGGATACATAGTCACCATCAATTATAATGGGTTTCATTCATAATCAGTGGGGAAAATAAGTCCCTTAGAAACTTAAATTCATACCTATTGTGTTAAATGTTTGTGATAATAACCTTAGAATGTAAAATCAGGTCTTGGAAATACATTGTTGTTAATGTCTTCTTGCATCACGGTTATGTCGCATTTCTATTAAATAAGTTGAAAATTCAAGTACTGCATTTGAAATACCTGAAATTTCTGGTTTGGATAGAACCTCAGCCTTGTAATATTATAAGGACTTAGCTTTGCAGTTACCCCAGGTCAAAGAGATTAGCAAAGCAGATTTTTCTTATCATGTTAACATAAAGCTCAAGAGTCAACCACATAATCCTAAATAATTCTGAAGGAAAAAACATGCTATCGCTTAGAAACTCAGTGTCAGTAAATTAAGTATTAAATGTATGTCTGCACAAAAATTTTGCTATGACCCATTTTTTCAAACTGTGATTAAGCAAGATCAGGTAGATCACCAAAGTTTGCTTTGGATAACTCCATAGATATGCCTGTTATTGTAATCAGCAGCATGAGTTATAAAGTTTACAGAAGGGAAAACATGAAGCTAAAGCTCTAGGTTAGAAATTAGGTAAAGAATAAAGAAGAAAAATATATGTTCAATTAATGCTAAATCAAATCTCTGTTGGTAAGATGAGGGCCTTTATTATTCAAGATGAAGCTTTTTAGAAATAAGACTTTACAAACTGTAAGATCCTGGTAAAATTTTATTTTGCTCACTTGAAGTTAAATTTCTGAGCTTTCAATAGGTGTATTTGGTACTACATTTGTATTCTAAAGTAGTAACAATAATATGGTTGTATTTCCTCCTAAAATATTTGATTTGAAAGTCTCACATTTTTGTCAAACAGCTTGCAAATGAACTTTGCAGTCTTGGAAGTACAAAGCAATAATAAATGGAAATAATTATCATTGCTCACATACTTTCAGTGAAAATGCCCACATTAGTATCTTTCAGAATTACATAGAAATATTGATAAGCACACAACTATTTTAAGCTGTAAGCCACTATTATTGATGAACTATCCCTTATTTTTGTTTCTGGAGAATAGTAAAAATTACATTTGAATTTCTCAGTATACTTAATATTGCTTGAATGAGAACATATTCTGTGAAGGCTGAGGAAAATTCTAAAACTATCAGACTGATCAGACTTTAGGTAAATTGTATCACACACAAAAATATTCCTTTCTCTTCCCTCTAGAATAGGTAATGTGGAGTAAAATCTGTTATTACTAAGTGCCACTAATTATATTCCACCACAACTGTATTATTTTAGATTATTGTATCTTTTAGATTTAAATGATCTCTAATGTGTTTAAAGTTAATATTTGATGAAAACTTGTTAATACTTAAATAGTTTGCCTAATGCAATAGTTTCTACTGAAAATTAAAATGTATCATGTGATCATCTTGAACTAAATAAAAGGAAAACCCCAAATTATCTTTCTTTTGGTCAATTACACTTTACGATTTTGAAGACTTCAGATTTTTTAGAAGTTTACAAATATGATTGACATGAACTGGAATTAGTCTATATTCTTCAAGTTTTCATTTTGAATGTTATTTTTATTGTATTTTGGTTAGTTTCTAGAGATTTTAACATTTATTATAGCCTGAATTTTTAATGGTAGAAAATTATAATCTTACCAATGAAATATAAAAGATTAACAGAATGCATATCTAGATTCCATTTATTTAAATTTAATCCATTTATTATTGACTAATTTGAATAGTTATTTTTAGGGGGTAATTATTCTTTTAACAATTAAATACAAGGTAAATTTACATTGTTTTATGTTGAAAATGTAGAACATTTTGATTCAGAGCTTTTAAGGAGTACTAACAGAGAGAATATCAACTATAGTGCTAGGAGTGTAGTTACATGGTTCAAAGAAATGACCTTAACATCATAAAGAATGAGTGTGGTTGGACTCTGGCTTGTTTACATTAATGTTCTTTCAAATCATGCTTCATAATTTGTTATTAAACTTACACCAGGCTTGGAAAGACAAACTTTGCATGTTCTCACTTATTTGTGGGAGCTAAAAATTAAAACAAACTCACAGAGAGAGCTGCATGATGGTAGAGTGTGTGTTGGAAGAGAGTGAGGATGGCTACAAAATACAGATTGGCAGAACAAATAGGATCTAGTATTTGATAGCACGATAGGATGACGACTGTCAAGAATAGTTTGTGTACAGTTTTAAAAAATGGAAAGACTATAATTGGATAGTTTGTAACAAAAGGGATAAAAGCGTGACATAATGAATACCCATTTACACTGATGTGATTATTATGCATTAAATATCTGTATCAAAATAGCTCAAGCACCCCATAAATATGTGCAACTACTATGTACCCATAAAAATTTAAAAAATGAAAATTTAAAAACATTGACTGTGTGTGTGTGTGTGTGTGTGTATGTGTGTGTGTGTCAAATGGCAAAGCTTCCTAAATTCGTCCCTTACCCACACAAGGCTGGGGAGGAAATAGAGGATGGTGCATGACTTATTTTTTCTTTTATTTCCTTTTATTTCTCTCTCTCTCTCTTTTTTTGGAAGTGTAGCACGTCCTCACTTAACATGGTCAAGAACTTATTGGAAACTGTGATCTTAAGTGAAACAAAATATGCCAAAACCAATTTTACCATAGGTGAATTAATATAACAAGAATGAAGTTACCATGGCATATTTCTCATCACAAAAACATCACAAAACATCTAAATAAAGATGAAAACATTTCTACTATTAAACATTGAAAGTGAACTGTACATACATTTAAGAAAGATTAATCAAAATAAGTAAGACAATTATTTACCCGCTTATTCCAGTTCAGGGCTGTGGGTGACCAGAGCTTATCCAGGGGCCACGGCCGGAGCCAGCAGTGGATGAGACGCCATCCCATCTCAGCACTGGCTCACATACCCCCACCTTCACTGAGACTGGGACCACTTAGAAATGCCAGTTAACACACACAGCTTTGGGACGTGGGAGGAAACCAGAGAACCCGCCGAAAACCCACGCAGACATGGGAAGAAGGTGAGAACTCCACACAGACAGTGGCCTGGACTTGGAATCAATTTTCCTTCTGATCAACGTTATAAAGAAATGGCGTGCAATGAAACAGCACTTGAGGACCGGCTGTTCTTGATATTTTCTGAATAAAAAGATAATTTAAAGGGCTTCCTTTGCCTCTTTGTAACTAGTTAGGTCCCCCCAAAAATGAGGGTAAACACATCTCTGACTTTCACAGTCTATTTCCTAACCTCTACCTAGAATTAGTTCTTTTGTTTTTTTTTTTTTTTGCAAAAGATAGTTATGCATCAGTAATACATTTATATTTTATATTTCTCAAGAACTTTCACTCAAAAATCCATATCACTATCTTAAATATACATGAAGAATTTGACAAAAAAAGCCTGTTATTTTGAATGGTAATTTTCTAAGTGTTTTTTTGTACATTATTCCATTTGTTACTCAATCTTATAGAAGTTCTCATGAATATAGATTAGAAAAGATGTCCTTTAAAGAGAAATAAATTGAAAACTCAGAGAAAAATGGTTTTCCAAAATAAATGGAGTGCAGTGCTCTTTGAAATCTGTGTTGTTTTGATTTTGGATTGAAGACACTGCAGCAGATACTTTGCTATGCCAGAAATCCCAGTGAAACTGATTCTCTTTGCCAATAATGGAGATTCCCTCTCCATAGAATGCTTTTGTCACCTGTGGAAACATTAACTTTCCTCTAGAAGTCCGCAATTGGAAATAATCTCTCCTTTTCCCCTTGGTCTCTTTCATCATGGAGGTTTTTGTCTTCTTTCCTAGGCTTCATTATTCACATTCCTGTTTCCTTTAGACTGTAAAGTCAGGAACCAGGATTCATTTATCTTTTTGTCTTCCATAACAAAGTATTTTTCACATGGTAGTTCTTTATATGCTTTTGATTTTTAATAAAATATGTCATGATTTTGATACTTTGTAAGAAAGGAAATTAATGTGAAACTATGTATAAAACGAACAGCAAATCATTAAGGAACTCTCAGAAATTTAATAATCAATGCTTTAATAATTTCTCTAACAAGCTATGCAAATAATTCAAATATCTAAACTAAAGGAAGTTTGTGAGAATATAAGTAAAATGGTTATAATAAGAACCAATGGAAGAGTCCTTATTTAAAAGGCCAGATGGAAAATTTACATTTAACTTGTGTGGTGGATGATTTGAAGTGGGGAATTATGCGGAAGTTGAGCAACTTTATTTGGATCCTGTAAACTACTGAGAATAGAAATATTCCTGTGATGTGTTCATTTTATAAAAAAATTGAAATGAGTAGAAAATGACTACATTAGGTGCTGCAAGCTCTTAGGGTGAAGTTGCATGAAAGAACTAGTGTAGGATCCTCTGAATTTAGGTACTTTTGATGATGGAAGTTTGGAGTAAAGTAACATGTTGTTACACTTACGCATTGTGAGTCATTTTTTAAAATGTAGTGCCTTGAGAGTAGAAATACTAAATTTCTTGACTCATAAAATAAAAGCAGGCAATCTTCTATCCTTGAGGATATTGCTGTCTATAGCAAGAAGACAAAGGGGCTGATACCACTGCTGTTGTCACAGTCACATATATTCCTAAGATTTCTTAATTGTAACCTTATGGTTTATACAAATTACATATGTGAAAATGTTTCTGAATAGTTCACTTTCTGTCTAGATGACTGCATAATGATTGAGTTACAGCATTACGTAGTGATCCTGTCTCATTTAAATCAAATAAATCAGAAAAAATCATCCAATTTTAAGCAAAGTCAAACATATACCAAAAAGTATAAAATAATTTACAGTTTAGCACCACAGATAGTCTACAGTACTCATTCTCATTGGAAAACATCTTTTCTTTTTATAGAAACTTTACAATGTGTTGTAGTTCAAGGACATTATTCTTTACTACTCATTTGATGTCACAAAGATGAATACATTCAATAGTATTCATATATTTGTTTAAACCAGAGGGACTGGAATCCTTTAGGCTCATTTTTGTTAATATGTATGTCTCTCTTTCTCTCTCTCTCTCTCTCTGAGGTTCAGAGGTTTTTAATTCACCTCATTATTCATATAACATTATTATAATAATCCATATATATTCAAAAAAGAGTATTTATAACATTAAGAAGCATTTAGTCATAACGAGATGCATTTTAGTTAACTTGATTCATGTGTTGAGAAATCTTAGAAATGGCCCACATGTGATTGATATTCAAAGGCTTTTCTAAATATCTCACATAAATGGACATAAAGATTACCAATTATATGAAACAAGTGTTTACTATTTCAAACATTACAGTTGACATGCTATTAAAAAGCATGGGAGAACAAAAAGCATTTAAAAACTTGTTAGTGTTTCTTAACTATTCAGCATTAACTCAGGATCTTTTTCTTAATGATTTGGTACAGATGCATTCTGTCATTTCAAAAGATGTTTAATCTGTTGTTTATATATGCATAATTTAAGTTAAATGATTTGAATTAGTTTCCAATCACTAGCATGTGACAAAAATCATATATGTGGAATTAACTATATTTTAGTAATACATAGTGACTTGCTTCATATATAATTATACTTTAAAATGTTTCATATGGCTCCTTTTGTTAGATTATTTATTAATAGGGAAAGTGATGAGCATGAAAAGCAAATTTTACACAAGGTACTGAAATAATAATATGCCTTAGAATTTTGAACTGCTTTAGGGGTTTAGTAGTATCCAATATATAGTACAAGATTATATTTTTAAACCACAGAAAGCTACACAAATACTAGTCTTTGCTTGAATATCGCCAAATGTTTCAAATGAAAGAGAGCTTATAACTTCATAAGACATTCTACATCATTATTGCATAGCTCTAATCTTAGAAAGATATTATTTATGTTAAAATGAAATTGCAAAGATGTTTTTATGCAGAGGCTATTAGGATATAAAAATTATAATTGTGTATCTTCTTGATATTATTACTCTTAGTGCCAGGCACCAGGTCAAAGAATCACAAAACACACTGCAAAGGGTATGGGTTTTTGACAGTTCTGTGATTTTTTTACTGCAGGACCTAACACTATAATGTGCATATGAAATTTATAAAAGAAGAAAATGGCATGCAGCATTTATTAGACTTTCTATAACTAAAGTCACTGCTAATAGATCATCTTCCCCAAAATAGCAGTTTGTGAATTGCTGAGGAAGAGAACTACACAGTCTCTGGAGCTCCTTGTTTTGGCCCACTTGTTCACTTGAGATTGGAGATGTATTAGCTAGGGTGGATGGCTGGGTAGGTTATCAGATAGCCTCAGTTCCCATTGGCAAATGTCCATGCTAGTTGACCATATTAACAAAGAATTTTCCATGCTTTACTGATTCATAAGTATTTTGAATATTTCCGTGAATATCTTTCGTGCCTTAAACCAAATATACAAGAGAGAATTAAAGAAGAAATATAAAACAGATATTTGGGAAAAGAGAAGAGACTACTAATGGCTCTCTGTTTTTCTTACTATATTCAGAGACAAATTAGCCATCTCTGTTTATTTTAATAAGGAAAGAGAGTATTCTGTTTAGAAAAGGTTTTATTGGTGGGAACAGTTGTTGAATCAAGACAAATATGTTATAATATAGGAGAATAATGCTATAAATTTTCTCCCTTTTTTTCTTTAAATGTTATATGGAATTTCCAGGAAGAAAACTGAAAATTTAATAAGTTATACTCCATATTCTCTGATGATTTAACTAATTTAAATTATATACTTGCTAAGAGTAATGCCTTGACAAGTTTTGTGATAAAAAGCTTGTTTCATTTTAAAATAGAAACAATACTATCAAGATTATTATTTATCATAGCAGATAAAATGAACTGACCCTGAAAAGGTTTATCTGTGAATGTGCATCTGTAATTATTTGGTTTTAAAAGTTCATTGAAGTAAGTAAAGTAGAGAGTTAATAGCTCCCATTTGTAAATAGGTGACATAACTTATTGTAATGCTCAATTATCTCTGGTCCATGGACTGTCCTATTATTCAAACACTCATCTGCCCGAATATATACTCATCAAGGTGAGCATCTATGCCAAAAATACAAATATTCTGTATTTTTACTTTTATGTACATAGTAAACTCTGGAGAAATGAACAAACAACACTAATAAAAATCCTGGAGTTTAGGTATAATTTGAAAAATTAGATTCCCATTAAAGAGCAATAAAGTGGTTTGTTTAGAAAAATGTTTAAAATTATTTTGTTAGATACATTCCTTGATTGGAGAATAATAAATGAACTTTACGTTAACCCCCAAATCCTATATTTTTTAAGAGTAGAAATGGTCAAGAGTGAAAGAAATAAGAATATCACTCAAGTCATAAGTAAGAATAATAAATAGCACACATGCCCGCCCTGTAAGTTCTTCAATCTCAGTGAAAAAAGGAGACTTCATGCATCTCATTCAAACTTCAAAGCTACTTTCTCCTTTTTATGTTTAAACCGAAGCTTTCAAGAATGGAGGCCAGGTTTCCTTTACAATTTAAAATTCAAAGAGCACCACTTTGAAATTTAATAGAGCAGTGTTTGCTAAAGTAAACATTTTAGTCACAGTGAAGGCAGATGCCTCTGCATTCGCAGCCTTTCTATAGGTATTAAAGGAATGCTTCAAACTACTGCAATCTCTCTTCCCCAATAACCATTCAAAATATATAGATTTCACGGAATGCAGAATCCCACTTCTCCAAACAAAATGTACCTTTATCGTTAAAGCAATTTTGAAACTTTGAAACTTCTGATGGTAATTTAGAAGTAGTGCCTTAGAAAAATCAAAGAGAAACACTGAAAGTGAGGATCTCAGATTCCTGTTAAAGGTTTTTAATACCACTACCCCCATCTACAACCACACTGGCCTGTAGAAAAATGCCTCTGGGAGAAAGGAAAGAGAAGTGGGTTAGACAAGCATTTATGGTGATCAACACGTGGTGTGAGAAGCCTTTTGTATTATTAAAAAATGGGTTACTAACACTGCTCAGTGAAAGGTGCTGTTTCTTTTACAATGCATATCAAATCCAATTATGGAGAAAGAACAGTGGAAATTCTTTTCTTATTGAAAGCTAAACCAGCTTATTAGACCATGTAACTTTTTTCCAGTAAGTCAAGAACATAGACATGTATATGTATTAAAAGAACTTTTCTCCGTGCATTGCCTACTACACATTATCAAGTATCTTCTTTATTCCTGCTAAATATTTATTTCTTGTTTTATTATTTTAATTATTTTTTATTCAGAATTTATTTACATGGGTAAATAAATTGAAAATGAATAATAGAAGGACTTGAGAATCAAGTGATATAGGAAAAATACATTTGAAATATTATTTTTATTTAAATATGTTTACACTACTGGGTCTTTACATCAGACTACATATTATATGTATTTTATAAATTAACAATTAATTTAGAAATTATATGTGTACACAAATTATAAATATGTATATGATTTTATTAGGAAAATATTGGTTTGTAAATTTGATATATAAACATGAAGTTTTATATAAATCTAAAATTTTTCAACTTTCATGTGTTAACATAAAAATATGTTTGTTAGTAGTCAGATTTTTACAAGCAATAATATGAATTAATTTGTTATTTTCCATATAACACATCACATATATTTTTATTTTTATAAACATACTATATGTATATATGATTGGCATTGTATAAAATCCATAATTTTATTAACAGTCCATTGATAGGGATAAGTAAGTCTCATACAGATTTAGATTTAATTTTATAAAAGAAATTTTTAAAAATTTATAATTTTTCAGTTTAGCCATGCATTTTTAACTTCTTAATTATAAATATACATTGATCCCTAGAACTGTTAAGTCCTTTCAATCCAAGGTATGTTAAAGTACATTGTATTTGGCTTTAAATATGAACTTCTTTTCAAATGAAATTCAATCAAAAAAATAAAATAAACAAGAAAGGAGCCATATTTCTATGCATACAAGAGGCAAATTCAAATGCATTCTTCTGTTTGTTGTGCTATGGGTTGAGTATGTTTTCCCCCCTGGCACAATAATTGTAGCATTGCAGTTTTCTGGCAACAAATGGCTGCTGGGGGTCACCAAATGTCTCTGATTTGCTACAGCATTTAATCTTCCACAAAAGCTGTTTACTGCTTCATATACACTGAACGCCAGGAACATTATCCTTTACATCATGCCTAGCTGCTAATTAACGGATGTATAAATGTCTAACAGCCAAGTCTTTAAATAGAGCCATGAGTGAGTACAGCAGACATTCTGCACATAGCCAAAATAGGGATCTGATGAACCATAAACTCTGATTTTTCTACATAGCTATTGTCATGCTGTGTATCTAACCAGATTGAAATGCATTTAACAAATTTACTTCAAAGCCATCTGAAAATGAAAATATATTAGCAGCACTAGAAGGGTTCAGTAGTGCATTATTAGGTTACTGGGCTCCATTGCATGCCTTGCCTGTTTCTCTTGGATGTCTACATTTTAGAAGCAAAACAAAGGCTTAAGGTTCGGAATTTAATCCCCAGATTTGACTTTATGTCATTTTGAGACTTTTGTCATCACAGTTTCCTGAACTTACTTTTCTAAAACAAATAGAAAATACTTTCAAAATATTTTTTAATGTTTTTTTTTCCAGATAGACATAATTTGACCTGAACAACATGGCAATTTAACAGAATCACCTAGAACATTTTACTGTATTTAATATTGACTGAGTATCATCAAGGGTTGGCACTGTACTAAATACTATTCCAGGCACAATTTCTTGCACTCCTGATAATGATACTATACGCTATAAAGGAATTATTAATATCTTTAGTTTCCAAATTAGAGTGTGTAGAATTTGGAGATTTACTCAGGCTTTCATGACTTCTAAGAGCAGAGAGATCAGACTGGAAGCAAAGTGCTCACTGGCTGACACCAAATCCTTAACCATTATATTACACTTCTACTAGTCTTGATGCTTGATATGTTCCTATATTAGCAAGTTTTTGATATCACAATGAGAAAACTGCTGGGAAATGAAGAGTTAACTCAAGGATAGTAAAGGAAGGAGCAAAGCATGGCTAAGCAGACAATATAGAATGGCAGAAGAAAGGAGTGGAAGAGAATGACTCTAATTTTTCAAATTGTACTACATGTCTCTCTTATTCTAGAATGATCTTCAAATTCATAAAACAGTAAAAAGGTAAATGTAACAGACAAAATACAGAGTACCATTCCCTACTTATTGAATTGTGAAGAGAGCAGACACAGTGATGATTAAACATGAACTAAAATTCCACCTCTAAAATTTCTTCATTATTTTTCCCTAAGAAATTTCATTTCTCTCTCAGAGCCCTTGTTTCCTTGTCCTTAAGGAACAATTTTGTAAGCAAAGCTTTCTTCAAAGCCATCTGAAGCTTACAAAATGACTATGGAAATGACATAAGCATGTATCTGCTGAATGAATGATTTAGAATGGGAGGTTGTGATTTCATGTCTAGCTATGTCCTGGATGAGCAATGTGACTTTAAGCAAATTACTTCAGTGCTCTTTCTTCAACTGCAGAAAAGGCTCAATCATGCTCCATTTTATGCATCATTGTAAAGATTCAATGATGCAATATTTGCAAAGTACTCTATAAAACAGAAAGATCTTTAACGATTCTTGTTCTTTGTTCATTGACCCTGTCCCCATGCCATCCTGAGTACCTTCCTGCTTTTCTAAAGTACCACACATCCGACAGCAGACTTCCCACAAAATACCCCTGTTTTCCAAAAGTATGCACCTTCCAACCTGATATAGCGATTTTCAGTTGCCTAATACAATGAATATAATTAATGATCCAAGAAACTTCAGGTTTTTGCTCAAATATTTTTATTAGGGAAAATTTCAGTCAGGCGTGGGAAATAGAAAAAAAAAATGTTTCAAGAAGATGAAAGGATAATGGCTACAATGAAAACAGGCTCACTTTATGCAAGGACTAAGCTCACAAGCATCATGAAATCCATGGGAGAGAAGGCTCCTCCTCCAGCACTACTGTCTACTCTCTTCTTATCACTGGGTGTCAGACCAAGAGAGGAAATCTCAGAAACAACTGTGAAAAAGAATCCCACAGCTGAAGATGACAATAGCAGTGGAACTTCTTCCTGTAAGAGTGTAAGAAATGGTGTGTGTGTGTGTGTGTGTGTGTGTGTGCATGTCTGTGTGTTTGTGAGTTTGCATTAGACTACAGCATGATTAACTCCATCTGTTATGAGTTCATTTAGCTGGAGAGCATTTTTACATACAGTTTATTATGGGTTACCTTATTTAGAATTAATGATTACATTTGAGTAAGAACTCTAAATGTTTTTGAAAAATATGAAAAAAAAAAAAAAGCTCAGCAGCACTCTATTCTCTATGTCCATGAGAGCAACTTTTTAGCTCCCACATATAAGAGAGAACGTGTAATATTTTTGATATTTCTTTTTTTGCCTCAAAGAAAGTTTATTTCACATAACATATTGACTATTTAGTCCCAACCATGTTACTACAAGTGGCTGGGTTTCATTCCTTTTTTTCAAATTTTTGTTTATTTTTTATTATTATTTTAATTTAAAAAAAAATTTTTATTGTACTTTAGGTTCTGGGGTATATGTGCAGATCATGCAGGATTGTTGCATAGGTACATACATGGCAATGTGGTTTGCTGCCTCCATGCCCCCGTCACCTATATCTGGCATTTCTCACCATCTTATCCCTCCCTAACCTCCCCACCCCTTGCTGTCCCCGCTGTCCCTCCCCTAACCTCCCCCAACAGACCCCAGTGTGTGATGCTCCCCTCCCTGTGTCCATGTGTTCTCATTGTTCAACACCTGCTTATGAGTGAGAACATGCTGTGTTTGATTTTCTGTTCTTGTGTCAGTTTGCTGAGAATGATGGTTTCCAGATTCATCCATGTCCCTACAAAGGACAGAAACTCATCGTGTTTTATGGCTGCATAGCATTCTTTTTTTATAGCTGAATGTTATTCCATTGCATGCATATATGCCACATTTTCTTTATTCACTCATCCACTGATTAAAAATAAAAGCAACACCCTGTATGTTTCTCTTTATGTTACATTATTGAAAAGGCAAAGTTGTAGGCATGAAAATCAAAGGAGTTATCAGGTGGTGAACGTAGTGGGTAAGGGATTTACTAAACAGGGGCATAAGAAAGTTTGGGGGAATGGAAATATTTTATATCTTCACTCTAATAGGAGTAACATGATATATACATGTAGATACGCACTTATCAAACCTCTTAAAATTGTCCATGTAAAAAAGGTAAGTTTTAAGTTTTGTAAATAATATCTCAATAAACCTGACCTTAAAGGAACAAACAAACAATAATCTTAGAGTAAAAGGCACTTTAAAAATCATCTGATATTAGATTCTGTGGGTACAGAAACATTATTTTTGGTGACAGGTGTGCATCCTATCCACAAGAATGGGGCCGGGTGTGGTGGCTCATGCCCATAATCTCAGCACTTTGAGAGGCCAGGGGAACACTTGAGGTCTCAAGTTCAGTACCAGCCTGGCCAACATGGTGAAACTCCATCTCTACTAAAAATACAAAAATTAGCAAGGCGCAGTGACACAGGAGGCTAAGGCATGAGAACTGCTTGAACCTGGGAGGCAGAGGTTGCAGCGAGCTGAGATTGTGCCACTGCACTCCAGCCTGGGCCACAGAGTGAGACATCAGACTCCATCTCAAAAAAAAAAAAAAAAAAGAGAGAGAGAGAAAAATCTACAAGGATGGGAAATGTGTTATTCCAGGAGATACTTTATTCCAATGAACAAATTCAACCAAATTATTTATCCTGAGCTAAATTTTTCCTCCCTAGGATATGTTTGATTCTAATGCTTATTTCCAAGGCAACTCCAGCATGTATCTCTCTTCTCCATGATACTATTTTACACATTTGAGGACAGACATCATTCTTCATTTTATCTTCTCTCTAAGCAGTCTCTTCAACAATTTATCAAGTAATTATTCGCAAACTATTTTCATATTCTTCTAGCAATTCTCTAGACCCAGTTCTAATTTGTAAATATCCCTGTATGGTGGCATAGACTCAACATAACATTTAGTATTTGAACTCTTCAACGTAGCTTAGAGAGAAACCATTATATTCTGTGATAGGGACACCAAATTTTTATGAGTGCAGATTAATATTGCTTTAGCTTCATTCCTAGTCAAATAGTACTTTTGGGTCATGTTGTCTTTGTCATCAGATAAAACCTCCAGTTATTTTTCACATGAACTGTTACTTGATATGTCTCCTACATCTAGATTTTCTACAACTGATATTTTAAAACATAATTATGATGCTATGTGTTTATCCATACAAATTTTATTCCAGTATTTCAGCCAGCTGAGATAAATTTGAATCTTGCTCTGTCATCTGTTGAATAACTTAAGCATCATCTGCAAATCTGATAAAGTGTCTTATTTAAACATAACAAAGAATATTTAGTTGGTGTTTTTGCATTTTACTTTCTTTGGTGCATAGCACTTTCCATTAGATATAAAATCCACAGAAACATAGTATATATTCAGCTAAATACAACAAATAGATATTAAACATTTATGTTAGAGAATTACTGAAATGAAGATGCCATCAAAGATTATCAATACAGTTAGTGAATCATATATGAAAAATAATGACTCAAATTATAGGAATCATTAAGATAAAAAATAATCCAATTATATAAAAGCACAAAGAAGGGAACAATTAATTAAGTTGAAATAAATTAGAGGTGGGTATTCACACAGATTGTTCTAGAAAAATGAGTAGGCACTCATGTGGGACAAGAAGGAAAGTAAGTAATTTCTAGGCAAAGAAATAGCTAGGCAAAAATTTCATGGCAAAATGCATTAAGCAAAATTTTCAAATTGCCATCCATAGACCACCTACACTATATCACCTAGTCACGTATAGAAACTACAGATATCTATGTTTTCCCCTAGACATCTAAAAGCGTATCTCTGGATGGGGCCAAAGAAACTTTATTTCTGTCAAACTGCCTTGGTGATTGTTATTCATGTAAATATTTGAAGACCACTGTTTTATGGCAGAGGAAATTGTTCAGCAATTTGGAGTACTGTGTATATGCTGTTGAAAAGAGAGGCAGCTGGTAAATAAGCTCATGCTCTGACTGTGGAGGATCTCATGCCATTCTCAAGAATTTGGACTTTGAGAAGGTAAACTACTGAAAATGTTCTGCAGGGTAGTGGCAGGCTCACATTTGTCTTCAGGAAGATTCAGGCTGGGTTCAGTGGCTCACTCCTGTAATCCCAGCAATCTGTATCTCAGTAACCCTGTAATCCCAGCTCAGGAGTTGGAGACCAACCTGGGAAATACGGTGAAACGTCGTCTCTACCAAAAATACGAACATTGGTCAGGTGTGGTGGTCCCAGCTACTCAAGAGGCTGAGGTGGGAGGATCACTTGAGCTTGGGAGGCAGTGGTTGCAGTGAGCTGAGATTGTACCTCTGTACTCCAGTCTGGGTAACAGAGCCAGACCCTGTCTTAAAATATAAAATAAAATAATGTAAAATAAAATAAAGAAAATGCATGTGGTTGCAAAACAGTGCATAAAGATATGGCAGTCTTTCTCAGATGCTAAAAGCATTTCCAAGTGACAAAATTTTAATCTACAATAGAAACCAAAAGATTGATGAGGAAGACTGCTGAGGAAATTCATGAGAAGAAATGAGCATTTCAAATGTATGTATTAGAGAACCTGGTAAACAAATGGGTGTGTATTTGAGGACAGAGGATAAAGAAGGATCTAATAATAATTTAAAAGTTTCTAGATCTGTGATGTTGATTCATATCTCTATATAAAAAAGGTAGAAGTAGGTCTGTGGTATAGAGGGAGAAAATTAGTTCAGCTGTTGAATAATTTAATGCTACATTCTTGAGGTTTGTGTATAAAAAGCTATCCAGCAATCAACTTGGAATATGAATCTGAATGTAAAGAGATGTCTCAGAATTAGAAATGTAATTTGGGGCCCATCACCAGATGCTGGTTACATACGGGAGACTAGAATGATGGAGTTTGCCCCGCAGTAGTAAGACATTTGAAAACAAAGAGGACAGTGGATGGTGCTAGGTTCATGCCAATGTTGAGAAACGGAAAGGAAGCACCTGGACAGGAGTCTTAGAAGAAGCAACCCAAAGGAACAAGAAAAAGCACAAGTAACCACGCCACTGAAAGCCAAGGGTGGAAAGAATTAGAGAAAGGATAATGATAAAGAAGGTCTATTACAGATAATAGAATAAAAGCAGAAAAGAGAAAAATGGATTTGGCAAGAAGATCACTGATAATTTGTTAAGAACCAAGAACAATTTTTTAAAACAAATTTTCTATGTTGGTTTTGCTTTTAAATAATTTTTTGCATGAATGAAAATAATCTTAAGATGAAGTGATATTTAAACTAAAAAGTAATTTTTTACTTTAAAAACAGTTTTTCAATATTAAGCATTTCATCTGTAAGAGTAGTTTTCAAAAATACTATTTAAAAGATTTCAAATTATATTTCTGGAATGAATCAATAACATAATCACTTCATAAATGTATCATCAATAGTGGGAAAATTTATGCTCTCAGCTTTAGGTGAGGTATTATGGTCTTTGCTTATTAAAGTGCAGCTGTAAAACCATTGCTTCTCTTGTTCTTTAAGCAATATTACAGTTGCTTTTCAGTTCCCCAAAATATAAAAGAGAATTGAAAATGTTATTTCCAATTATAAACTGTTATAACTTTTGTTATAAATAGTGTTTCCAGTATTTATTTAAGCAGCTGGTATAAATAGTGTTTCCAGTATTTATTTAAGCAGCTGGCAAGAATGCACCTCATAGCCCCTCCTGAAGTTAGGTATAGTCATGTAACTGACTTTAGTTAATAAATGTTAATGAAAGTGATATGTCTCACTTCTAGGCAAAAGCCTTTAAAAGCCCACGTGCAATTCACCATATACATTTATCTGCCATAGCATCAAGCAATGATTTAGATGTTGGATACATCACCAAGCTTAGGTCATTGAGAAAAATCTCTAGGCAAGCCATGATGTACATGTATATACATAAATTAGCTCAGCCTAACCTAGACTATCGTGACTAATACAGACATAATTACATGATGAATACTTTGGTAAAAGAGTTCCTTCTTGCCTACCCTCAGGAGCCCCCACTCTGAGTTGTTTTGTCTTCATTATTCCAAATATTGAACATTGTATGAAGATGGAGAACTGTTTAAAGATATCAGGATTATCCCTAAACTTCTCTGGTTGTGCCTAAAATATATAACTGGAACATATGTTTTATCAGTGGAAACCTCCAGATCAGTTATAAATTGATGTATGTTTTTAGAGAATGGACTATATTTTTGCTTCTATGAATAATAGGTTAACCCAAAGAGATTCAGTCCAAACACTGGAGAAAGTCTGCTGTCCTTTCTCCCCAGAATTTCTAAGTTATCAAAGGTTAGACCTTGAAGATAAGGAGGGACACACATTTAGCTATGTGTTCTGCAGTGAAAACACTATGGTATGCTTTTAACGCATTCTGATATCTCCCCTGTAGAAGATATCAGAACTGGAGAAGATATCAGGACTGTGCCTTCCTGATTGCACACCTAGGAAAAGATTGAGGTGCTTGTACATTTTGAAGTCACATGTAAGTCATGGTGTAGGTATTGCGTTTTCACTTTTTTTTTCTTTTTGAGATGGAGTATCGCTCTTCTTATCAGTCTGGAGTGCAATGGCGCGATCTCGGCTAACCGCAACCCCCGCCTCCTGGGTTCAAGCAGTTCTCCTGCCTCAGCCTCCCAAATATCTGGGACTACAGGTGCGCACCACCATGCCAAGCTAATTTTTTTTTTTTTTTTGTATTTTTAGTAGAGATGGAGTTTCACCATGTTGACCAGGATGGTCTCGATCTCTTGACCTCATGATCCACCCGCCTTGGCCTCCCAAAGTGCTGGGATTATAAGCATGAGCCACTGCGCCAGGACTGTGTTTTGACATTTTTCCCATTGTGATGATATGTACACACTGACTAACCCATATTGGATAATTTTCTTTCTCTTAATTGGGTATAAACTTGCTGAAATAATAATTTTCAAAGTTGAAGAATTATTGTGTAGAAGTGAACTATGCTCTCTATCCCCTTAAAGGTTGGTCCGTACATACTTTTTTATTTTTTTAGCAGGAAGAGTATTAAAATCTTTGTTGTAATGCTTGTTTATTGTTTATAATTTCTATTTCTGCTATAATTTTGGTATGTTGACTTTATTGACCAATATTTTCTGCATGTGTGCCTACTTTTAAAACTTTCCCCATTTTGAAATAAATAATTTGTGTTAATGTCTGGCTTCCTTGTGTTCCTTAAATTCGAGCAATTTCCATTGTACTTATCTTTAAGTCAACCTCCTCCCTGGTACACTTCAAATTTGGAGCATAGCTTCATTATTCATTCAAATATATTAAGAACCTACTTTATGCTAGGCACTGGTCTAGGCTCATAGATCTTGGGGTAACACAGAACCCATAGTCAGCACAGATGTCGTGGCTCATGCCTGTAATTGCAACACTTTGGGAGGCTGAGGTGGGAGGATCAATTAAGCTCTGAAGATCGAGGCTGAAGTGAGGCAGTGAGCCATGATCATACCACTGCTCTCTAGCCTATTCAACAGTGCAAGCCTCTGTCTCAAAAAAAAAAAAAAAAAAATCATGGTGAAGCATGGTAAGGGATGAACAATGCAACAAGTGGTTACATTCGGATTGTGTTACAGTTGGCACATGGTGCTATCATAATAATGTTCATTGGTCTGAGGGAGAACACAGCTGCCAAAGGTTCAGAACTGCATCTGACCTGAAGATGTATCTTGCATGATGTGTTATCTAGTTTGGTTAACCAAAGTTTTGCTTTTCTTAGGAAAAAAGTACATATGTATGTGTATGTAAACAAATATGTATACATATATTATGTGTACGTGTGTGTGTGTGTGTGTGTGTGTTGGTATATATGTGTGTGTATGTGTATTATATATCTATGTATATATTTAGTGGAAAATAAGAAACCTCAAAAATGTCTGGGTACAATTTATTTCATAATTGCCACTCACCACTAATGTATAGAAGAAAACAAAGAATTGGGGGATTATGTGTAGGAAAAATTAGCTTGGACAAACTGACTAATTATCCAAATATCTATGTTCCCTTTGTTCTCTCATCTATCCATTTTTCCAGAAACATACTAGTTACTATTCAGGCAAAAGGACATTAATTATTGCATTTGCATTTGTGATGTTTTTCTTAAGGCTTTACCCCACCACAACACAAATTTTAAAAAGCCTCTGTGTGACAAAAGAAGGCTTCCAGTGCATTGCAGAGTCCCAGAATTGTGAACAGGTTTGAAGTCTGATGTAAAAAGAGTGCATATTTTAAAAAAATATTTACTTCACAAAAATACACAAAGTTAATATATATCAAAATACTACTGTCACTGATAGTTTCATTTAATTTAAAATGTCAAACTCTGGCCTCATTGGTAGAATTAATATAATGGGGAGAAATAATGGGTAAAACAGTATTCAGGATTTTGAGATTCCATATCAGGTAAATGAGATCCAACTATTTTTCAGTACATAAAAAGAAACTGTATGCTGGAAAACTTATTAGAGAAATAAATTTATAGACACAGATGATTTTAATTTGTTGAAGTTACTGAATTTGCTAATATTTTAATGTACTAAACCTTGGTGAAATCCTGCCAGAGTTTTCCATTTTCACTGCTCTTTCTCATAGTAAAAAATAATCATTGAAGTTATGTTTTAGATTTTGTAAATCTTAAATGTTCTCTCAAATAAAACAACCATAAACTTGCTCAGGTTAATCTCTTGTTACTTGATGAATAGCAATGTGCATTTTTTATTTGTCTATGATTAACAGAATATCACAATACATCATAAATCTTAAATTTTTTTTTCTACTGCCTGCAAGATAAAAATACAAAGCACCACTATGACCTTTATAATCAATTTGCCTCTTTGGGAGTGTAGTTTACTTCATGCAATTACATCATAGAAAATTTTTATTAAAGCAACTCTGGCTTGTCAGTTATTTTCTAACTGGGTTTAACTCTGTTGTTTTGTATTTTTATAAAATGATAGTACTTCATTTCTTTTTATTTGTTCTTTCATATTTTTTAAACTCTTACTGTTAATAATCCTATTGAAGCTAACCTTCATGAATTTGAGATGCTTGGAATTCTTAACAGCAGAATACATTTTCACTAAAATGTAAAGTCTGATATTTCTTAAAACTAGGCTCTTTTAATAAGGGGAAAAACCCCCACAAATTTAAGCACTGGGTTCTGCTATTTATTTCTCTCAGTAGGATATGCCTCTAAACAAGTTATATTCCATTTGACCCAGCAATCTCATTACTGGGTATATATCCAAAGGATTATAAACCATTCTATTATAAAGACATTTGCACATGTGTGGTCACTGCAGCACTGTTTATAATAGCAAAGACCTGGAACCAACCCAAATGCCCATTGATGATAGACTGGACAAGAAAAATGTGGCACATATACATCATAGAATACCATGCAGCCATAAAAAATGATGAGTTTGTGTCCTTTGTAGTGGAATGGATGAACCTGGAAACCATCATTCTCTGCAAACTGTCGCAAGAACAGAAAATCAAACACTGCATGTTCTCACTCATAGGACAGTGATGAACAATAAGAATACAGGGACACAGGGAGGGGAGCATCACACACTGGGGTTTGTTGTGGAGCATCACACACTGGGGGTCTCCCCACCTCCCAAATAAGGGATGGGGGTTGGGTGGGGAGGTCAGGGAGGGATAACATGGGAAGAAATGCCAGATGTAGGTGACGAGGAGGGTGGGATCAAGGCAGAAAACCACATTGCCATGTGTGTACCTATACAACGATCCTGCATGATCTGTACATGTACCCCAGAACCTAAAGTACAATTAAAAAAATTTTAAAAATAATTTTAAAAAAGTTATAACTTTCTCAGAATACTTCATGTTTCTCAGAATAGATAAATCATCTACTTCTTGGTAAGAAGGGAGGGTTATATGTAATTATTTGCTGTTATTATTTGCATTTATGAGCAAGTATTTCAGTTTATTCCATCATTTTATACTTGCTCCTATGTTTCCATTTTTCGGAAATGGAAAAATGGGCAGAGCCTAGGTTCTTTGCATAATTTATCTTCACTTTGTTCACTGTAGGCACTTAAAAATAAATTCAGAACTTAAAAAATGGTGAAGTAAAAGGAATAAATTCTGAGTGACTATGTATCTGGCTAAAATGTTGGGATTGTCTTATTACCAAGGGAAAAAAGATGTTAGGTAACATTTTTAGGGGGTAGTGGTGGTGGTATTTTTTTTTTATTGATCCTAGAAAAAATGTTAGGAAATGGATTTTGAGAAGTGGACAAGTATATGTGTGAAAATTAATATTTAACATGAGTACTGTCCTTTCTCAATTTGGAGGTAAGGTCATCTACTGAGATTTACAGGGTTATGAATGGGAAACGGATGAAAGTCAAGAATTTGGTTTGAGAGCGATTTCTAGTAGTAGATCAGGTGAATGAAGTATCAGTGTATCAGAATAAAACATTAGACACGAATTTGTACTAGTTAAATGAGTTTCTTTTCCTTAGCACATATAGGCAGAAAGTCTAGTGTATTTCTAAATGATCTTAGATTGTTAAAATTAAGATTGACTGAACTTTTGAAGGTCCTATCAAAGAGGTGATTGGTATATATAGAGCAGTGGAAGACATGAAAAAAATTATGTGCAAAGACAGGGACAGCACATAAATTACTAATGATAACATTAATCATTTACAGTATCTTCTCTGTGCCAGGTACCAATAGGCTTTTTACATATTTATCTCTAATCTTCTTATCAACTATGAAATTACAATTATATCTATTTTACAGATGAGGAACATAAATTCAAAGAGGCTAAATAACTAAATATGTAGTAGAGCTGTGATGATAATTAGCATTTAGTTTTATCTGACTCTAAATTACTTGTTCCCCTGATTATGGTAAGCTGGAGAATTATAGACATCTGCCAAGGCTGAAAACAGCAGCGGTTTAAGTCTCTATTCACTCACTGTCATGACTTTACCTCCTGGGATTACTGAAGCAATATGAACTTATATTATTCCTTCCATTAGTTCTATACATATTTGTTAAATCATGAGTCTCAATTTTAAATTTAAAATGTAATGTAAATCAAATGCTACCAATTCAGTTTCTTTATTACCTGGTGAATTATATTGTTTGAAAACAGATAATAATGCCCCTAGAGTAGTCCCTGAAACCCTAGGAACACTCTTCGGATTACTATTTGGAGCTGAGTAAAAAACCTAACATCTTTCTTCCCTTGGCAAGACAATCCCAACATTTTAGCTGGATACATAGCCACTCCGAATTTACTCCTTTAGAGCTGCTGGGGCTGTAGTCAATTAATGCAATGTGGTAAATGCAATGTTTAAGTTGTGTTCTTTCAAGAGCACAACTAAAATAGTAAAGAAAAACAGAATTTATTTCAAGAAGGGACTGGCCTCACTTCCATTTCACCTTTCTCCCTGGCTGGAGTGCAAACATGGTGAGACATCTTGGACCTAGACCTAGGCAGTCCCTTAGCAATGTCAGTGCAACAAGATCCATATCTTGTTTTGTAGAAAACGGAGTGGGGTTGAAGTAAAAAGTATATAGATTTGAAATTTTGAATAAATTCAGAAGTATGCAAATCCAAGTGATGGTTGTGGAAATGGACTTTGCAGAGGTGAATTTATCTGAAGCTGAGTACATGAAGAAATTATGAAGCAAAAGTGTTGGATAGATACATCACACGGAATTTTGGTAGGTTTATAACAAAGTGTGAACCAAATTTTAAAATGTTAAGAGCAATGACACAAAATAATTGATGCTGGCAATGTGAAGGGGCAGAAACTTAGTTGGCTAAGAATGTAAGAATTTCTTAAGAGCTGGGACTTTTACTAAAGCCTGGATATATAAGAGTTTGCAAGTGACAATGAAGAACAAAGTAGAAACCATTCTATTTCACAATATTCATAAATGTATATGGTAGAAAATATCTACTCCCTCTTGATAAGAAAAGAGGTCAAGCTGCAACAAAACCAAGCCAACACAATATTTTTGAGGATATTATTTAATGTAATAGCAAAATATGAGAAGCAAAGAACATGAGTGAGGAGTAGGATGTGCTTAGCGTTAAGGAGTTATATTCTGGTGAGGTGAAAGCAAATGGTGAAGACTTAGAAAAACAGAACAGTAAAGTTCAGAATGAGAATTTATTAAATACTAAAGTTTGTTATTTGAATATGTGTACCTGAATCTGAAGATTAAAGAAATTGATCATTTGTCTTCCATAATTGTATTAGATTTCTATAGCTATGTAACAAATCATCACAAACTTAACATAAAAACATGAATTTTTAAATTTCACCATTTCTATGGATTGGGCTCTCTGCTCACATTCTCACCTGGCTAAAATTAAGGTTTTGGTCAGGACTACAATCTCATCTGAGGCTAGGGATTATTTTCTAATATCATCCAGTTTATTATTAGAGTTCAGTTTCTTGCAGTTGTAGGACTGAGGTTCCTGTTTTCTTGCTGCATCTCAACCTGGGGCTACTTTTAGCTTCTAGAGACTGCCCTCAGGTAATAGCCATCATAGATCATTTCTTTTATGTCAGCAAGAGAATCTCGTCAGCTTTGATGGAATCATAAACACAACACAATCACAGTAATGCCTATCATACTACCTGTGCCTTCTGATGTAACCTAATCAGGGGAGCTACTATCCCCTCTTCTACACAGTTCACAGCCACACACAAAAAGGGGAGATTGTTCAGGGTGTGTACACTTAGGGGACAGAATTTTGAGAATGATCTTAGAATTCTGCCAGCCCACTGGTTAAGTAGGTGCTGGTAAATTGTGTTCCCAGAGATGACTGCAACAATCTCTCATTGCATATGCTGGTTCTCAACTTGATGTTTTCCTTTACACAAGTGAGGTATATTTTTTCCTTCTATTTAATCTGAGGATAAATGAGGACCTAGACACTAGCCCTAGCTGAGCTTCTACCTCACAATCAACACCAAACTTCATCCAAGTGAGTAAGGCCATTTTGTACTCTCCAGCATTCCTAGTGCACCCAGCTAAAATCATGTAAAGCAAAAAAGAAAAAAAAAAAGAGTCAACTCAGATAGCTATTTAAAAAATAAGAAGTTAATGTTTAAGTCAATTGTTGGTATTGTTTTTGAAATATGGTAGGAGTAACCAAAATATGGGCAAAAGCAGGAAAAGGTTGAGTACCTGCGATAAAAGACATAAGGGAAAGACAGTCTGTGAAAGCATAAGAAAGTGAGAATGAATACATATGAATAACTGGGGTGGCCATATAATCTTTAGGTGCAAACAGTAACATGTTTGAGTGAGGAAAAAATCAGAATGAATATTATATCAAGATGACCAGCAGTAGCATGGTATATATTAAATGAAGAGGAAAAAGCACAATGAGAAAGGCTGGTTTCATTGTCTTATGAAACAAAAGTTATTTAAAAATACATTACACAAGCTATAATTTATACATGCTGAAAAAGAAGAAATGCACTGCTATGGAGCATAAGATTATTTCACAAGTATTTTAAAGCTATCCAAATGTTGTTTCATATTACCAAAATATCCAAATACACCAGAACCACTAAAACACTGGCTGCCAGAGAGGTTGGTAAATCTTTTGAGGCCACCTAAGTGAGGTTATAACTAGAAACACACAAAACTCGGTTTCTTTTTTCCAGCACAACAGAATATCTCAGAATGGAGTCCAAAGGACCACTTAGGGTAAAGCTTCCCCTGTGTATTCTCTTTTCACTGACAGAGAAGCACAGAACTGAGCTTACTTTATGAAACTAAATCTTTTTCTGTTTTTAACTTATGGCTATTTTTAACTTGTATAAAATACAATTATATATGAGAGTTAAAAGTAATGTTTTGATTTGACCAGAGTAAAAGTAAATGATACATATGAATTGGTTATGTATATTAAATATGCCAGAGTTTATGGGTAGAAATGGAGTCTAAGTAGTTTTAAGAGATTTTAAATAATTGATAAGACCTATTGTAGATATTCTTGAATAATGCTTTATTCTATTCTAAATATTTTCTTTTTCAGTTAGGCTTCATTAATACCTGAAGCTTAATATTTTAAAAAGTTTTTGGACTCTCTAATTATCAAAAGAATTATTAATCCAGCTGTCCAGTTAAGCATGATTAGTCTGATCAAAGGATGTGAGTGAAATATTACAGGGAGTTGAGGTATAAAGAATAGGGTTGTAGAATCAGATGTTTTACTATCAGTGTTACCTTTGGCATTTAAAATACATACACGCAAGCCCTATTGTTAGTAAGATTAATGTTCAAATTTACAAAAAATCTAATGGGCTGGCATCAAAATTCACTGAATTTCCTGATTGTTATGAACTTCATAATTACTGCATTTCAGCAATGCCTGCCAAAGCTACTAAGAATCTTGACATCAGTGGAAAGTGTTCCACTTTGAAATCTTAAATTCAACTGCCAACTCTTTGTCCATCACCTCTTTTTCTTCCAGGGTCCTCAATCCCTTACATTTTTAACACTTTGATTTTGACCTCACTAAAACTTCACCGTCTCTTGACTTGTCCTTCTTTAATCATTACATAATCTGAGCCTTATTTTATGTGCTCCTGCTAAAGCTAGTCTTTAATATGCATTCCAGAGACTCCCTTTTCTCCACACTCAATTGCCTTTGCCAAATCTTTAACCAAACTTCAACACTGGATCAACTGTAACATTTTCACAGACATTCATTAATTCTGCAGTAGGCTTTCTATTGAAAATAGTAAAATACGGCATTCTGGTTACTTATAAATAAACAAATAAATGACTTTAACCTCTTGCAATTGGAGTATAAGTGCCACTGAACAAACCATTTACCTAATATATCTCTTTTCTAATTATTCAAAGGCTACTTCAAAATTTTAATTTTCTCCTTGAGCCTCCTACTTTAACATAAGCACTCTCTTGCTTTGGATGAATTAGATGCATACTTTACAAAGAAAACAGAATATACCAGGAATAAAAAATCTTTTCAGTTTTAAACACACACACATACACATATACATACACACATGCACTTTTTAAACATTTATTTTTTGGAGTTCATGCCAAAATCATAATGATTCTTTCTTCTTTGGAATGTCTCCTTCCATTTACAGGGGTGAAACTTAAATGCACTGAGTGTTTTGTATTTTTAGTGGATGGCTGGCTTAAACTGGGGCAATCTAATTTTGTCTTCTGGAAATTTATAATTGGGATAGCAATTTAGTCTATGTAGGTGTTAAACATTATAATAAGTGAATTCAGAAGCTATAGGAAGTTTTATTCTTTCATGTAGAATAAGAAATAGAGAAAGCTGTTTTGCAATCCTGCATGCACAGAAAATCAGGGGAATAGAAATAAAATGGTAACTTTATGCTTTAATCTTTCAGTTTTTTGTTTAAGTACCTCATGTGTCTAGGTTACATTACTGCCAATGGATTCCTGGCATCTTTTCTCAGAAATATTCCCTTTTACTTGGCTAAATTAGCTGAAATTAATTTTTATCACATACAAATAAAAATTCTAAAATAAGACACATGTGCCTCTCTAAAAAAATAACTTTTGCATAAGTAAAATTTTAAGGGCATTGAACAAGATAGATATTTATGTCATTTTCACATTACTGATGATGCTCCTTCTATGTCTAGTTTTTAGGTAGATATGTGGGTGGGTCAATTTAGATGAGTACCTTAATTTTGAAAATTATTGTATAATTATCTCCAAAATGCTACTCCAATTTACACTTACATGGAGACCATTTGAAAGTGTCTTTCTATAACCTACTTATAAGAAAATGAAACATATTCAATATTGTTTGTCAATATCTTGGGAGAAAATGATATCTCCTTGTCATTATATTCATTTATAGCATTATATATTATCTTATGATTATATATTTATTAATAAGTGAATATAACAAGAAGATATTATTTTATTTGTTGTTTCCCTTTAGCTGGATGTTAGGAACATTTTAAAATTTAAGTGATTAAATTTGTATTATATAGTGTTTCTATTTCACAGTTTCTCACAATTATCTTAATATTATTTATGGTATCATTAACAATTTTCTATTTTAATTATAAGCATTTATGGCTTTGAGATTTTTTTCTATGCTTAGAAAACCTTCCCAGCTTTCAGACAATGGTAAAGGAATCCTTTGTTTTTCCAGTAGTTATTCAGATTATCATCCATTTGGATATATAAAAAATATATTTGGGCTATTTTAAATAAATTATATACAATTAAGGGATCAGTTTTACGGTATGTTTCCAAATTACCTCAATGCCATTTTTTTGGCTCACTTTTTCCTTGCTTATTTGAAATGTCATTGCTATAATGAATTAGATATTTGTATGTAGTAGAATAAGTTTCTTGATCTTATTTTGTTTCTTTCTGACCCTGAGTCAGTACAGAATAGTTTTATTTACTATAGAATTTTAGTATGCTTTGGTACCTGGTAGCATAAACTTTCTTATTTTTTAACTTAATTTTTCAAATTTCTATTGATCTTTATTGAGCAATTTATCTTTAAAAAGTACAACTTGATAGTGTTTAAATTAGGACTAATTTTATTTTTGTATACTGAGAGTATGCTCTTGGGTATGTAAACATCCTGACTATGTAAATTATCTTATTTATCTTTTCTCTATTAGCTAGAAATCATTTTTAATCATAATAATACATTCTCACAATTTATTTTGTATAATTTTTAATAAACATATCAGCTCTTTCTCTGTATGCATTTATCTATTTTTATTACTTAACTGTACCTGGACCTCCTTTATGACTTAGGGTGCTTGTAGATTTAGCTTCTTTAACCATCTGCAAATATTATCTTTTACTGGCAGGTATTTTTCCACTTGCATTTATTACATTAGTATTAGTAATATACTTAAGTTAATTTCATCCATGATATTTTGTTTGAATATGCTCCCAGAATGGGTGTAAGTTTGTTTTTGCCAAGAGTTTCAATAGTATTCCTGGTCCTAAGATTTTATTTTATTTTATTTTGGTAATTATTTTCTTAAGGCATTTTCCTAAATTTAGGTATTATATATTCTAGACTCTCAAGTTTGTGGAATAGAGTTAATTCTCAAGGAAATTTCTTTCTTTCCCTCCATATGTGCCCCATTAATTAGGCAGAAACATACATGAATACTTATTGCTTGGTGTTTCAAGACAATCTTTGCTTTTTCCACTTTTCTAGTGAGATTTTAAATTTTTTAGAGTGTAGTTTTAAGTATAAGATCTCAATTCCAGCTCCCACATTACTTTGTCCAAAAGCTTTACCCCTTGACTCGCTGAGGGAATTACATCTAGTCAGTCTTCCAATTGCTGAGACAAGCAGCATTTAAAACCCCAAGAAGCTATTAATTAATTATCACTATTTTTTAGCATGAAGATTTTTTTCCCAACAAGATTAGCTATGTTTTATGCTTTTGTAGCAAGAGGGATTTCACTGAGTATGACCTGTCATTACTAGAACTGGAAGGGTTCGTTTTTATTTTAACTTTAGGTTAAAATTATGTAATAGTGATTATTGCACATTGTATGCCTGTATAAAAATAGCTCATACACACACACACACACACACACACACACACACACACACACACACACGGGTTTTATACACACACACACACACACACACACACCCCTACTGTGTACTCAGAAACATTAAAAATAAATAATAATAAATGATAATGAAACTGTCTCCTGAATGAAACTAACTAAACCAGTTTTTTAAAGTTAGAAATAAGTAATAAATGATACTTAAATTATCTCCTGAATGAATGAAACTATCTAAACCTGATTTTTTATCTGGAATATATCTCACTGCTTCCATTCAACTACAAACTCCCTGAATTTTTGGTATAATATTATTTAAAATTGATAAAAGGCTATTCTTCTTAATATAGGAATATTTAAAATAACTATTTCTTTGGGTTCTAGTTTGAGCACTTTTTCAGTAACAACAAAAATTTAAAAAGCAACATGGCAAAATCACCATTTCCTTTTCAGTTTAGAGGTGCAACATACTGTATCACAGAAAATTTATTCCTACTGCTAGACAAGACATCATTTGTGGAATAGACATATGCTCAGATACCTCAAAAAATCCAGTGGCATCCACTGTTAAAAAGTCCCAAAAGATATGCTTACTTCAGCAATATTGCTGCTGGTAGGTATTTGTCACTCTTTACATTGTTAAATTTAAGTGCAAAAGAATAGAAACTTGAATTCCCTTCTTAATCTTTCAAAACTTCTCTCTGGTGATAAAAAAAAAAAAAAGCTTTTTAAACTAGGCTACAATAATTTCCCCCCTCTATTCTGTAATAGGAATATAACACAAATTAGACATAAAAAATCCTGTTCAACTTTTAAGCACAATTTTAAAGTGAAAGTTTTATTCTGAATTTGAAATTTGCCAAGGTCTGTGGCTGAGTTTCAGATACCCACTTCCCTTCTTGGCAGCAGATAATTTGGAAATCAGAAGTCTGCATACTTGAGATATTTCCAGGCTTGGAGTGTCAAAAAGACAAGATGACATATGGTGAAGTAAAAGGGATTTCTCACTTTCAGGAACACATTTCAACTTCCAAAACATAAAAATAAATAAGTGTTTTTTCAAATTCATAAAAGAAATAATGAGAATTTTGCGCAAATATTATAGACATATCAACATTAAGCAGCAAGATGTTTGAGTCTATCACTTCCTGCAAGCTTTCTGCTAAATAGATAAGTTCAAATTTCAGGATTGTCATGTTAACTTTGGCATAAATGTGCTTTCTTCTTTGGCAAAGATGACAGTAATCCCCCTTAAAGAAAAATTATAGTGTAATTAAAGTATACAATTTGATGTTTTTATACCAACGTTTCTCTGGGGAGTTTCTTCATACTCCATTTGCTAATTTTAAGTTCAAATGATCAGAGTATGAAGAGATTTGACATGGAAGAGACAATGTCTATGAAGAGGATGCATTCTGTTGTCCATTTAACTTGCTCATTTTTTTTGCCCTGACTGCCTGATTATTACAAAGGCAGATGTTGATATAATCTGGAATTTTGCTACTCCAGTTATTTTAGTCTATTGGTCTTTTGAACACATTGATACTCCTTAGCACTTCAAATGACAAGCAGTTACAAATTGAATTAGTTAATTTTGTAACTTCTTTCTATTGGCAGAATAATTATTATTTTTTAAAAAAGATTCGCTGTGTAGTGAAAGATTAAGGATGCTTGCAGATCTCCACTATTTAAATAATTATTATAGATTATCAATTGTTTCATTAGTATAAATACTTCAAAAATATTTTCTTCTTAATTGCAGAATAAGTTAATTGACAATCTTTCTGAGATAATTTGGGAAATTATGTGAAGAAATACTGTAAGTTTAACAAGGAAGTTTTATAAAATTGACGATATGAATCTTTTTTGTATAAGAGATATCTTTGTGTGACAATTTCTTTACAATATGAGTGCAAAGCTAAACACATTTGGAAAACGACATAAAGTTATCAAAGAAAGTAACATATTGTAAAAACTCATTTTATAAAGCAGTTTTTCCAAACTGTCAGCTTATAGAAAGCATTTGTACATGGGTAGAGTAGGATATTTTCCCCACATTTATTTTTAGATAATGAGAAGTGAACTGTAAACTTTCTAAGTGTCTCACTTTGCTAAGCCATAAAATATGGAATTCAAATCTCAAAATAGCTCCTGATCTTGAGCCACTAATTCTATAGATTCTGTAATGTTAATAGATGATATTAAAGATAAAAATTGATGTCTTCATCACCACCAATTTTATATAAGAGGAAAAGAAAAGGTAGAATAAAACCTGTAGGGCTATATAATAAGATGGTCATTTAAGCCATGTGTGCTTCAATTATACATCAATAAAAATAATTTATCACACACATCATAAGATAAATTAAATTAAACTTAGGAAGCAGAGACACCCTTAGCTCTCTAAGAGAAACGCAGTACAGCAATAAGATGCTTGCTTACACAAGCTACAAATTATTGGGACATTAAGATGACATGTATGTTAGATCATTTTATTTACAGAAATCACCCCAATTCACTATTTCTCTTAGTTTCATTATAAAAAAATATGCCTGACTTATATCTGAGATTATCATTTGGCCCATGAACTAGGAATAAAGAAAATCAAACGTATGTTAGTGTGCATAACATTGTTACCAAATGTCCAATACTATTTTCCAAGCTGACTGTTCCTTCGTATGATTATATTTATGCCTACATTTATTTACCCTTTCACAAGAAACAGACAGATAAATAATATATTTGCCTTTATATTCAGATTACACTTTATCAATAGATTTCTCACAAGACCTTACTCTTCCCTGACGATGTCTTGCCAAATAACCATCAAAATGTTTCAAAATAATTTACCATGGTCTAAAATTCAGGGCTTATACCATGGAAATTTATGAGGTCTTCCACAGAGCAAGGTATTAATGTTTCAGCAAAAATATACTATATATGATATTAGTAGCTTAAGTTTTTCTGGGAACAACTTTAAGCATGCATCTATGGTTAATGTCTTAAATATTAATTTCATATTGAGAGCAGTATGCAATTACCCACATAAAAATGAAAATAAGTTATTTTAAATATATGATTTTAAAACCCAGTAGTTCTGTGTATTATTTTGTCAATTTCTCCTTAGAAACATAAGAATACTCTTGCAATTTTAATACATGTCTCTCTCTCTCTCTCTGTATATACACTCTATATATACACATACACATTCTATAATACAAAATAGAGTATATTTTAGTACTTACATACACACATATATGTATGTGTATATGACATACATACACATATATGACATACATACACATATATGTCATTAAGAACTATTTGGAAATGAGGCTTTGAATGTAGTAAAATAAAGATAGTATGGTAATATCTTTACATAGAAATCATTTTTTGCACATATGATTATAGCTTTATGACAACTCAATAGAAGTGAAATTTCTGGGTCAATCTATATTAACACCATAGGTAATCTCATTCTTTTTTATGGGTTTAAATAGAATTTATACATGAAACACCCAACTGAGAAGCTCCTCAAATCATTGATTACATTTTTTTTACCATTTCTGTCAATGTGCTCTAAAAGCTAGTACAGCAAAAGAAAATAAAGTTTTTGCTATATACGTCTTGGAGCAGTGAAAGAAAAATACCATAAATAAATTATTAAACCTGGATGGTGAAATGATAAATTGTGTTTTACAATAAAATACCTCATTGCTTTTTCACAAGAACACTTTTAATTAGCATCTATTATTAGTATATAAGCATCTTGTCTCAGATCTCAAAGATGGACCCAAAACTTTTCAGTTGAATAAATTTTTAGAAAATTTATACATTTTTGGACAAAATATTCTCTCTCTCTTTCTTCCTCTGATGCTTCTATCTATCCACATGTACATTATAACGAGTCAATTCATAGACTAATGATGAGAATATGCAATAAACCAAGAATTATGATTACTCTAGTTCTGAATACATGAGTTTCATTTAAATAAAATGTTACAGGGATACCACATTTTATTACTCTTTGCTTTATTGTGCATCACAGATAATTCATTTTTCATAAGTTGAAAGTTTCTGGCAACCCCGCATACAGCAAGCCTATCAGTGCTGTTTTCCACCAGCATGTACTCACTTTCTGTTCCTGTGTCACATTATGATAATTCTAAACTTTTTTATTGCAGTTATATCTGTGAAGGTTATCTGTGAACAATGATATCTGATGTTACTATTCTAATTATTTTATAGTGCCATGATCTGGGCTCATATAAGATGGTGAACTTAATTGATAAACATTGTGTGTGTTCGCACTGCTCCACCTACTGGCCATTCCCTGTACCATTCTCTTTCTTCTCTCTCCTCACCTTATCCTTCCTTACCCTCACCCTCCCTGTCTTCTCTAAGCCTGTCTATTCCGTGAGATATAACCACACTGAAATTAGACCAATTAATAAAGTTTCAATGGCCTTTTTATGTTCAAGTAAAAGGCAGAGTTGCATATCTCTCAATTTAAATCAAAAACTAGAAATGATTAAGCTTAGTGAGAAAGGTATGTTGAAAATCGAGATAGGTCTAAAGCTCATTTTCTTGTGACAGTTAGCCAAGTTACAGATTCAATGAAACAGTCCTTGAAGAAAATTAAAAGGACTACTATTAACAGTCCTTGAAGCAAATTAAAAGAAAGTGCAACACCTTTATTGCTGACATGGAGAATGTTTTAGTGGTCTGGATACAAGATCAAATATTTCCATAAGCCAAAATCTAATCCAGAGCAAGGCCCTAAGTTCTATGAAGCCTAAGAGATGTAAGTACACTAGAGAAGGAAAGTTTAAAGCTGTTATCACAGAGGTCGGTTCATGAGGTTGAAAGAAGGAAGCTCTCTCCATAATATAAAAGTGCAAGGTGAAGCAGCAAGTCTGATGTAGAAACTTCAGCCAGTCACCATGAAGAGCTAACTAAGATAACTGATGAAAGCGGCTGTGCTAAACAGATTGTTAATGTGCACCGGTGCCCTTCCATTGAAAGGAGATCCCATCTAGGACTTTCATGCCTAAAAAGAAGTTAATGTCCGGCTGCAAAGCTTCAAACGACAGACTAATTCTTGTTGGGGCTAATACAGCTTAATGACTTTAAATTGAAGCCAATACTCTTTTACTATTCTGAACATTGTAGAGCCCTTAAAAATTATGCTGAATCTACTCTTCTTGTGTTCTATTAATTGAATGTCAAAGCCTGGATAGCAACACATCTATTTATAGTATGGTCTACTGTATTTTAATCCCACCATTGAGATATACTGCCCCAAAAATAAAAATTTCTTTCAAAATGTTGCTGCTCATTGACAATACACTTTGTGATTCAAGAGTTCAGATGTGGATGTACAAGGAGATTAATGCTGCTTTCATGTTTGCTAACACACTATCCATTCTGTAGTCTATGGATCAAAAGTAATATTGACTTTCAAGTTTTTTATTTAAGAGATAAATTTCATAAGGCTATACCTGCAATAGATACTTATTCCTCTGGTAGATTTATGTAAATTGAAAATCTTTGGAAAGGACTCACCATTCTAGATGTCATTAAGAACACTCATGATTCTTCAGAAAATATCAAAATATCAACATTAACTGGAGTTTGGAAGAAATTGATTCCAATCCTGATGAATGAATCTGAAGGTTTCAAGATTTCAGTGGAGGAAGTGACTGGAGATGTTGTGGAAATAGCAGTACGAATTGGAGTGGAAGTGGATCCTTATGGTGTGATTGTATTGCGGCAATCTCAAAAAATAATAGATGAGGAGTTGCTTTTCATGGTTAGAAGATAAAGTGGTTTCTTCAAATGAAGTCTACTCTTGATGAAGATATTGTGAACACTTTTGAAATGACAATGAAGGATTTAGAACATTACATAAACTTAGTTGATCAAGCAGTGGCAGGGTTTTACAGAATTTACAGCAATTTTGAGAAAATTCTACTATGGCTAACATGCTATCCAACAGCATCTCATGCTGTAGAGAAATCTTTGTGAAAGAAACAATCAATAGGTGTAGCAAACTTTATTGTTGTTTTATTTTAGACCTTGCCATAGCCACCCCACTTTTAGCAGACACCCTTCTGATCAATCAGCAGTCATGATCATTGAGACGAAAACCTCTGTCAGAAAAGATTACAACTCTATGAGAGCTCAAATAATTGTTAGCATTTTTTAGTAATAAGATATTTTTAACTAAAGTATGTTCATTTTTTTAGACATGTTATTCCACACTTAATAAACTCTCAGCATAGGGTAAATATAATATTTATATGCAAAAATATGCATGTCTAGCTTTATTGCAATATTCTTTCTATTGTTTGGCTTTGTGTCTTCACCCAAATCTCACCTTGAATTGTAATAACCCCCAGATGTCAAGGGTGGAACCAGGTGGAGATAATTGAATTCCTCATGCTGTTCTCCTGATAGTGAGTGAGTTCTCAGTAGATCTTAAGATTTTATAAGAAGCTTCCCCCTTCACTCAACACTCATTTTCTCTCTTGCTGCAATACGAAGAGGTGCCTTCTGCCATGATTGTAAGTTTCCCAAGGCCTCCCCAGCCATGTGGATGTGTGAGTCAATTAAAACACTCTTCTTTATAAATTACCAAGTCTTAGATATTTATTTATAGCAGCTTCAGAATGGAATAATACAATCCCCTTGGTTGTGGTGGTCCGAAACTGAACATTCAGTATCTCCAAGGTATGCCTGCATTTGTGTATGCCTGTTATATTTGTGTATGCCTGTTACATTGTGGTTGATACCACTAATGATTCAAACTTAGATAAGCATCTTAAATCAATCATAGTAGTAGTTCCATTGTCTTTATTACTGTTTGGCTAACATTTTGATATGCTTGAAACTATTTGGGCCAATAAGAGACCAGGAAAAGCATTTCTACAGCAGTTTGAAAAAAGTAAACTTGCTCCTATGGTTAAGAACAAAGAAAGGCACTTCCCTCTGTAATGTTAAAACTAACATTGGGTGAATCCAACATCTGGCAAAGGACTTATACAAAAGAGATAGACATACACACCCAGAGACATACCCCACAACAAAAGACAGGCAGTGATCTCCATGGCAACAAATTGGAACCGAGAAGAACAGGCAGTGCAGACTTCAGCCTTTAAGGCTGACTTTTAATTTAGAAATGTTTGAATGATACTTGGGTTTAATTTCCATATTATTATGTGCAAGATTATGTTCCATCGCTGCTCGGTGCTTTTGATATTCAATAAACAATGTTGATAGCAGACATTAAAAAAATGAAATAAATACCCGATATTGTACTTAATTAATGGCTCAACACATCTTATAATATTTGAAATATGTCAATTATTTTAATTACATAGTTTTGATAATGTGGACTCTCCAATAGTTTTTAGCTGATTTCCGTACATCTGGAATAACTATTGCTTGCCAAACATATTTATGTTAAAAAGTTACAACTATAATGAAATATGAAGGCAAAAGTCATTCAGTACTATAATTATAATATGTAAATTACTGTTAAATGTTCGTAAGTGAATGTTTTTAAAACAAAGGGAAGAATTATTATTATTTTATTTTATTGAGACAAAGTCTCACTCTGCTGCCCAGGCTGGAGTGCAGTGGATCTGCTCACTGTAACTTCCACCTCCCAGGTTCAAGCAATTCTCCTGCCTCAGCCTCCCAAGTAGCTGGGACTGCAGGTGTGTGACACCACATCCAGCTAATTTTTTGTATTTTTAGTAGAGATGAGGTTTCACCATATTAGCCAGGATGGTCTTGATCTCCTGACCTCATGCAAATGGGAGAAATTGGCCCAAACAAAGGGACTACAGACCCCATGCAAGTATGAAATCCAGTGGGGCTGTTAAATCTTAAAGCTCCCAAATGAGCTCCTATGACTGCGTGTCTCACATCCAAGTCATGCTGAAGCAAGAGGCAGGCTCCCAAGGTCTTGAGCAATCCTCCACTGTGGCTTTGAAGGATACGGCCCCCTAGCTGGCTGCTTTCATAGGCTGGCGTTGAATGTCTGCAGCTTTTTCAGGAGCATGGTGCAAGTTATCAGTGGATCTACCATTCTGGGATCTAGAGGACAGTGGCCTTCTTCTCACAGCTCCACAAGGCAGTTCCCCAGTGTGAGGACTCTGAGTTGGGGCTCACACCTCACCTTTCCTTTCTACAAGATATCACACTGGTGCATTACATTGATGACATTATGCTGATTGGATATAGTGAGCAAGACGTAGCAAACACACTGGACTTACTGGTGAGACACTTGCATGCCAGAGGATGGGAAACAAATCCAACCAAAATTCAGGGAACTTCTACCTCGGTAAAATTTCTAGGAGTCCAGTGGTTGGGGCCTGTCAAGATATTTCTTCTAAAGTGAAGGATAAGTTGCTGCATTTAGGCTGTGAGCCATTTGGATTTTGGAGGCAACACATTTCTCATTTGGGTATGTTACTCCAGTCCATCTATGAAGTGACCCAAAAGGCTGCAAATTTGAGTTGCGTCCAGATCGGGAGAAGGCTCTGAAACATGTCCAGGCTGCTGGGCAAGTTGCTCTTCCACTTAGGTCATATGATCCAGCAGATCCAATGGTGCTTGAGGGGTCAGCCACAGATGGAGGTGCTGTTTGAAGCCTCTGGCAGACCTCTACAGGTGAATCACACAGGAGGCCTCCAGAATTTTGGAGCAATGCCCTGCCACCTTCTGCAGATATCTACTCTCCTTTCAAGAGACAGCTCTTGGCCTGTTATACTGAGCTTTGGAAAAACTGAACATTTGACTATGGGCCATCAAGTCACTATGAGACCTAAACTACCTATCATGAATTGGATGCTTTCTGACCCATCTAGCCATAAACTGGGGCATGCAAAGTAGCATTTCATCAAAAATTGGAAGTGATATATATGTGATCAGGCTTGAGCAGGTCTTGTAGGCATAAGTAAGTTACACGAGGAAGTGGCTCAAATGTCCATGGTCCCTACTCCTGCCACCCTGCCTACTCTTTCCCAGCCTGCACTAATGGCCTCTTAGGGAGTTCTCTATTACCAGTTGACAGAGGAAGAGAAGACAAGGGCCTGCTTTACAGCTGGTTCTGCACGATATATGCAGGCACCACCTGGAAATGGACAGCTGCAGCACTACAGCCCCTTACTAGGACATCCATGAAGGACAGTGGCAAAGAGAAATCTTTCCAGTAGGCAGAACTTTGAGCAGTGCACCTGGTTGTCCACTTTTCCTAGAAGGAGAAATTGCCAGACGTGTGGTTATAGACTGATTCATGGGCTGTAGCCAATGGTTTCGCTGGATAGTCAAGGACTTGGAAGAAACATGATTGGACAATAGGTGAAAAAAAATGGGGAAGAGGTATGTGGATAGATCTCTCTGAGTGATCGAAAACTGTGAAGTTATTTTTATCACACGTGAGTGCTAACTAAATGGTGACCTCAGCAGAGGAGGATATTAATAATCAAGTGGATAAGACAAGTTGTTCTGTGGACACCACTCTGCCTCTTTCCCTAGTCACCTGTGTAATCGCCCAATGGACCTGTAAACAAAGTGACCATAGTGGCAGGGATGGAGGTTACACATGGGCTCGGCAACACGACTTTCACTCACCATGGCTGACCTGGCTATGGCCACTGCTGAGTGTCCAATTTGCCAGCAGCAGAGACCAACACTAAGCCCTTGATATGGCACCATTTCTTAGGATGATCAGCTAGTTACTTGGTGGGCAGGTTGATTATATTGGACCTCTTCCTTCATGAAAAAGGCAGTGACTTGTCCCCACTGGAATAGACACTTACTTTGGATATGGGTTTTCCTATCCTGCATGCAATGCTTCTGCCAAGACTACTATCTGTGGACTCATGGAATGCCTTATTCACCATCATGCTATTCCACATAGCATTAACCAAGACACTCACTTACAGCTAAAGAGGTGTGATAGTGGGCTCCTGCTTATGAAATCCACTGGCCTTACCATGTTCCCCATCATCCTGAAGCAGCTGGATTGATAGAGTAGTGGAATGACCTTTTAAAGTCACAATTACAATGCCAACTAGGTGAAAATACTTTGCAGGGCTGGGGCAATGTTCTCCAGAAGGCTGTAGCATCCATCTGCATTAGTATCCAATATATGGTGCTATTTTTGCCATAGCCAGGATTCAATGGTCCAGGAATCAAGGGATGGAAGTGGAAGTGGCACCACTCTCCATCACCCCTAGTGACCCACTAGCAAAATTGTTGCTTCTGTTCCTGCAATATTATGTTCTGCTAGCCTACAGGTCTTAGTTCCAGAGGGAGAAATGCTGTCACCAGGAGGCACAACAATGGTTCCCTTAAACTGGAAGTTAAGGTTGCTACCTGGACACTTTGGGCTTCTCCTACCTCCAAGTCAACAGGTAAGAAGGGCGTTACAGTGTTGGCTGGGGTGATTGACCCAGACTACCAAGATGAAACCAATCTATTATTTCAGAACAGAAATAAGAAAGAGTATTCATGGGATGCAGGAGATCCTTTAGGGCATCTGTTACTATTACCATGCCCTGTGATTAAGTTCAACGGGAAACTACAACAGTCAAATCTAGGCAGGAATACAAATGACCCAGATCCTTCAGGAATGAGGGTTTGGGTTAGTCTACCAGGTAAAAAACCACATTCTGCTGATGTGCTTGCTGAAGGCAAAGGGAATATAGAATGGATAGTATAAGAAGGTAGTTATCAATATCAGCTATGACCACATGACCATTTGCAGAACCAAGGACTGTAATTGTCATGAGTATTTCCTCCTTATTTTATTAAAAACATATTTTTGTATGTATACACTTATACTAAGAAAATATCTTCATTTCATTTTCTTTATCATGTGACATAAGATTTATTGACTTTCTATCACTATTTAAATGTTGTTAACTTTTTGTAATAGCATTTGGGTTGGGGATTGGTACATCCCTCGTTGTAAAAAGGATAGCTGTATTATGTTAGTATAATTATGACCTTAATATTGTCCTTATTTAAAGATTATGTATGATTTTAGGTGATGTCTATGTGTTCAGGTTGATAAGGAGTGGACTTGTGATGGTCAATATTGAGTATTAACTTGATTGGATTGAAGGATACAAATTACTGATCCTGGATGTGTCTGTGAGGGTGTTGCCCAGGAAGTTGTTAATCAAGAAGATTAACATTTGAGTCAGCGGACTGGGAGAGGTAGATCTACCCTCAATCTGAATCTGGGTGGGCACCATCTAATCAGAACAAAAGAATGTGGAAGGACTATACTGGCTGAGTCTTCTGGCCTCCGGCTTTCTCCTGTGCTGGATGCTTCCTGCTCACAAACATCAGATTCCTAGTTCTTCAGCTTTTGGACTCATGGACTTACAACAGTGATTTGCCAAGGGTTCTTGGGCCTTCGGCCATAGACTGAAGGCTGTTCTATTCGCTTCTCTACTTTTGAGGTTTTGGGACTTGAACTGGCTTACTGGTTCCTCAGTTTGCAGATGGTCTATTGTGAGACTCCACCTTGTGATTGAGTGAGTCCATTCTAATAAACTCCCCTTCAGTTAGTTCTGTCCCTCCTGAGAACCCTGACTAATGCAAAGTGTATAAAGGAAAGAGGTTTAATTGATTCTTAGTTCCACATAGCTGGGCAGGTGTCACAATCATGGCTGAAGATGAATGAGAAGGAAAGTCACATCTTACATGGCGGCAGGCAAGAGAGCTTGTGTAGGGAACTCCCCTTTACAAAACCATCAGCTCTTGTGAGACTTATTCACTATCACAAGAATATCATGGGAAAGACTCACCCCATGATTCAATTACCTCCCACTGGGTCCCTCTCATGACGTGTGGGAATTATATATAATTTAAGATGAGATTTGGGTGGGAAAGAGCCAAAGCATATCAAACACTATCCTTAATTAGTTGTAGACTGTGAATACCAAGTATGTTCAAAGTTTATATTAAAACTATATTTTATAAATATATTACATCAATGGATGAAACTATGAAGCAGATATGATTCTTTCATCCTATGTTTAAAAAACAATAGAGAAAAGGACATCTTTATCTAGTTAATTAAAGAGAATAGCTGAGAAATGTACTTGGGAAAGCAGCCATCTGAAAAGCAATATATAAGCAGAACTACTATTTGTAAAAAGAAATCTACCCCTATTTACTTAACCAAATAAACAAAGAATATTTGGTAGCTTCAGAGAGAATAGCTAAAGAATCAGCTCTGTGGACACTAACCATGGATATTAAGAGTAGAAACACATTCATTATCTCTTTTACAAATTGCCATTACATGATTCAAACCAAGTTATCCTTCATCTTTGGGGTCTGCATTCAGGATTAACATTCTTGGGAAAGGAAATCTGAGCAACCAACTTTGGAAATTAGGGGACATATGGTTCTGTGATTGGCAAACTGGAACCACATGGCATATGTGATATGTGTGTGTTTAGAGAGAGGAAGAGAGAGGGCAATAAGTTCTCCAAAGGTCACAGATCAGATCCAAACAAAACAGTTAAAACCAAAACCAGGTGACCACCATAGTCACTTACGCTCTCACATTTAAAATATCTCTCAAGTTTTTCTTTTTTTCTTTTTTTTTTAATTTTTCAGTAACAAAGAAGAATGGAATGGGCTTAAACAGACAACAGAATCATTAAATTGATTAATACTTCAAAAGTAGATTATGAATTTAAAAATTTACTTAATATTTCAATTAACATTATCTAATCTCTAGAAAAATTAACTCTCTTGTGGTAGTCTATCAAAATAATCGGGAAATACAAATTTATTATCTCTTTTAATGAAGAGAATTTGACATCCTAGGAAACTGGTTAAACATATTTTTGAAGGATTAAAAAGGAAAAACATGAGATAACAAAATAGTAATAACTGAGGGAAAGAGACACCATCCATCCAGATTGAAAAATAATTGAGATTTAGAATCTTGGAGCAGGTCCCCATGGACTGATAGCTAATCCTCTGGGGAACAGATTCCAATTGGCTTGTACTGGTGCCTGTGAAAGAATTAACTGAATCTGCTTCTAGAAGTACCCAGTGATGCAGGGAAACTGACATAGACAGCTGCAGGCCTGACGGGACTTTCTTGTACTAGGAGTAACAACAGAAAGGGGAAGAGAAACTCTCTTTTCTTTTCAATCATACTTTCTTCTTCATATGTCTTTTCTTCTTAAGCTGAGGCTTAATTTATCTTTTAACTGTAGAAGAGTAAGAGGCAAGGGAGTTGAAACTGAGAGACAATAGCTTTGTAGCTACTACAAATAGCATTACATTTTACCAAACTGATATTTGCTCTAAATCATCCTTTTTGTATTGAAATTTTCATTTGAAATCATTAATTACATGCTACTTTGTGCAATACTGATGTATACATAAAAATCCATTATAGTTTATACAAATTTAATGTTTGTTTTGGTGAAAAAGTTATCCAGATAATGTCTAGCTTTTTGACTAGAGAGTAGTTTAATAAAACATTTGTGCTTCTTTGGCTCTAGTAAATGAAGCCAGCATTATATATTTTGTTGCCATTTTTTTTCATCTTCCATTAAGGGTGAGGGATAATATCCATAAGCCTGCCACACCAGATATGGCCCATTAGTCACAGAAAAAAATAGACAGCTGTATGTGGAATGGATCAACCCAAATTTATCATGACCACTAAAAAGCAACGCAAAGCAAATAACCTATTAGTGATGTGCCAGCAGTTTGATCATTGCCAGTGAAGGATGGCACATTAATGAATGTATATGAAGGCAGCCCACAAATTCACATATTTCAAATTAATAGCAGTCAGTCAATTACACGCATGATATTGACTTACTTCACATACTGCCCTTGAGTGGGCTGAAAACATACAAATGAAACTGAGTCCGATTTATGATGGATTTGCAGATTCCTAATTTAAATCCTAGCAAATACTTTATCTTTCTGAAATGCAGAGCCATGCAGCTTTAATTAAAATAATCACTCTACAATAGGTACAATCGATAGCTAAGTAGATATGGTGGGAAAACAAATGACAAAAGTAACAACAAAAATTTTAAACTGAGTAAAATGGAAAGACATTAAACAGGGAATCTTTGTCCTTTTACTCATCACTAAATAATAGATTATTCTATTATTTAGAAAATAACAGAGAAAAGTAAAGCCTACAGAAAAGAACATGATACATTTCTGAAAGGATTCCAAAAATACATGGGATGAAGGTAGCACTGCTAAATAAATACATGTATTCTTAACAATGCTATTATTTCAATAGAGAAGACCAATTTCAAGTTATGTTTTGTTTGGTTAAAAAGTACAGTGTTTTAAATATAGTTATCTACCAATTGAAATTATCCTTTTAAATCCTTTAAAGCATATGATAAAATATAAAAATGATCCCCTAGAGATCTTTATATTTACTCTGTGTCTGTTTGGGAAGAAGATGAGGCAGAAGTAATTAATCAATGATACCTTTGTTATTTTAAAGCAAAATTCAGCAGTTATAGTTAAGCAGTTATATACTTTGTAAATTTTGTTTTTGAACTCTATTCATCCAGGTAGAATATTTAAATTTGTATGCTGTTAAAGCAAATTTTTAAGGTCTTTTGATTAAGAGAGGCAACATTAGTTGTGAACATTCCAAAGATGAAATAATGAATTGAATAATCACGTTATGTTTCTTCAATACCATGCAATGTTTTATTGCATCTTTTTTCTCAGCTGGGTTTTATGTGCATCTGTTAGTGGGAGAGAGAAACATTTCTTGGGTTTTCTTTGCTAATAATGAGACTATAGTTATATATTTTAATACAATTAATACTAATTAATATATTTAAGGTTAACTAAATTAATTATTATTAAAGTTTTTGGTTAGGTTCCTACCTTTTGTGAAAAGTTTGTATTTGGATGGGACTTCAGTTCATGCTATAGTTCTGTAATTTTTAATCCTCACTCCTGTCCTCCCTTGCAAGTATTGTCTCTGAGGAGACAGCATCCCTTCTGAAGGCTTCCCTGGGCTAAAAGATGGAGGTGTTCTAATATGATTTGTATTTATTCGGCAGTTTTTAAAGGAGCTGTGTTTTGTATAGAAGCTCAATTACAGTATGCTGGCCCCCATTTTGCCCAAGCCTCTGCCTTTTTCTTCCCATATACATTAAAGATCTGCCCCAACCTCTACATCTGCATTTGACACCCTTACCCCAGGGTTCCTGATGGATGGCGTCAGCTCTCCAATCTTCTGTTTTGTTACTCGGTAGTTTATGGTTTTTTTGTGTGTATGAGTTTATTTCTCACAACTTCGGCTAAATATTTATTTTTGTATCTGACATTTAAATTTGGTATTATGAGTGGTAAGAGGTGGATTTGTCCACTCTTATTAGCTTAGTCCACTACACTGAGGAAAGACACTGTATATTTAAAGTACATATGAAATGGCAGTTGCTGTTGCTAATAAAATGAAAACTCCCAAAGACAAGAGAAATCCCTATTTATTCCAAAGGCCCAGAACAACAAGCAACACTTCTTTTTTAGTATTTTTATTTACTAATAGTTCCTTTGCAACATGAGAAGAAAAACTAATCTGTTCTAATATGTTATTTAAAAACAGTACTGTCATTTCATATAAAAGTCATTAAGTTCAATGAACATATCATTCTGCACACAAAAATTCTATCAAAAGTTGTACTATATTTTGGGGTATACAAAACATATAACATATGCACATTGACCCCATGAAGTTTAAATCATGTCAAGGAAACAGATCCAAGTATACTAGTTGTGCAACTCATCCTAAGACAAAAGCACTTGTGAAGTATAAACCTAAAATGATTAATCTGACTGGGAAGTAGTTCAAATTTCTTTGGAAGTAAAGCAGTATTTCCCAATTGTCTGTGTAATAAAATTTCTAAGCCTTTTAGTGACTCCAAAACTTCTGTGTCTCCTTAGCCCTCCCACAGTAGTGATCACAGAAAATGAGGAAAATAAAAGTGAAATTTACCTAGTGTAATTCCTTAGAAATTCACAGGTTTGGCAAGTTGGCTGGTGGTGAATACAGACACATAATCAAAATAATTACCATTTGTTGAATTTTACTATTTGACAGAAATTTTCCTAAAAATCATATTTTTAAATTACCAATACATTTGTAAATAAGCATTTCCTGAACCAGGCTATCGAGCACATACAGCTGTGTTTTTCTATTCCTAGATATAGATGATATAGATAGACATAAATATATCTTTCTATTCATTTATCCTAAGTATGAGTACCAGATCCTTTCATCAAAGGAATTTTTTTGCATTCCACTTCATAAAAGGATCCTCATATTCACCTGGAAATACAGTGGTTAGCTTTATCTTAATTGATAAGCTTACTAAAAGCCTCTGAGAATTTAAAATATAGATTATCTACCTAGTATTGATAGAAATATATGAACATTTCTTGTTCCTGTGTCAGTTTGCTGAGAATGATGGCTTCCAGCTTTCCAAGCAATGCATGTTCTTACTCATAAGTGGGTGTTGAACAATGAGAACACATGAACACAGGGATGGGAACATCACGCATCAGGGCCTGTCGGGGAGTTATGGGGCTAGGGGAGAAAAAGCAGGGGGTTGGGAAATTGGGGAAGCATTAGGAGAAATACCTAATGTAGATGACAGGGTGATAGATGCAGCAAACCACCATGGCACGTATATGCCTGTGTAACAGTTCTGCACATTCTGCACATGTACCTCAGAACTTAAAGTATAATAATAATAAAAAGAAAGATATGTACATTTCTATCTAAGTAAAACTTTGACCTAATTTGAAATGAACCTTTGAAATATAAAGCAGGCTCTGTGTATATTAACTTGCATGGCATTTGGCTAATAGTCAGGAAATAGTCTAGTGCTACTCTAATGCAGTTGGTATGTACTTAGGACTCTGATACAATGAAACAAATATTATGCTTGGGTTCAAAGAAAGTACATGCTTATTTAACTTAATGCCATTGTATATATTTTTTGTTTTAATTTGTTTTATTTTGCTTTTTTAAGGAATGCCAAATATTTTCGATAAAGAGAGCAGGTCCCAGAGAAGGAAAAAGAAAAATTAATGGTGTTTGGTTATTTTCTTCTTTTTTTGTATCCCCTTAGCTGTGAGTCAACTGACTGAGCTGTAAAGATCTTCTAATTAGTCCAATGGGGGTTTAATATTTCCAGTGTTATTGATAAGCCTTTTCATAAAGGAGTACAGTATTATAATTACTTGGCAAATGAATTAATATGAACACTAACTATTTCCCTCCACATGTTAAGAAAAGCAACCATAATGGTAATCTAAAAAGAAAATTCATCTGGGAGTCAGAAAACTTAGATACCAGAGTTGGGACCGATAGTTAACCTCGTTCACTGAAGATTTGCCTTTTCATTTATCCATAATATGGTGAGTTCAACCATATGATCTTTAAATTATGATCTTTAAAGGTTTCTGTTCGTTGAGCAGAGGCAATGGATTTACCCTGACTTTGGAGAATTTTTTTTTTTTTTGGCTATTCTTCTTTTAAACAATGATGCACATTTACATGACAGCCAACCTACTTGGAGAAAATAAGTCAGTGCCATAAAAGAAAAGGGTAAAAAGCAGTCTAACTCTGACTGAATAGCCTACTATAAACAAATGGCTTTTCATTTGAAAATTGTTGAATGTAATTTTTTATTCTTCCTTAGAATGCCTTTATCATTTAAATATTATATTTCCAGCACAAAGAAACACAAATATTAAAAGCATTTTATTTAGTTATTTGTCAGAAGATGCAAAGGAGTGATAATTGCATGACAGGTGTGATAGACAGACAGCCCCAAACAACTCTCCTTGAGTAGGAGCTACACAATTTGGATCACATGAACATGCAAATTTCCTCTTCTTTGCCATCTGTCATTTACCCATATATCCAAACCATAACCTCTTTCATATCTTTAATCCAACCTTCTCAGTTTGTGACAGAGTAGAGAGCCTTGGGCTGGAAATTGAAAAGTGGGAATTAGTTCTGTGTGGTGGCTCCACTTACTACTACCTCAGCAGCACTGGACCACCTATTCTTTCCAAATATATTTCTTCTTTGTACAATGGGATTTATATCTCTTTTTTGTCTCATTGGGTCATTTGCAATTAAAGTAGATAAGGAATATAACATCACTCTCAACAGCATACTGTTAATGGCGTTTCTCCTCAAAATTCCACAGTCTTGGTTTTAAACCCTTATGTAGTTACAGAGGGTCTGCCTTTGGGGGGAAGTTGAAGGGGTGGAATTATAGTTAGAAAAATGAAATGTTCATAAAAGTGCAACCTGTTTTTTCTTTTGTGCCAGACGAATGTGAGCTACCATTACTGATGAGATTTGTTATGCTTGTGAATAATATCCAATGACTGTGTCAGTTAGAAAGAAGCTGTAACCTGTTCTATAACACTGATTCTCATATTCTTAAAGCCCTTGCAGATAGGCCATATATTGATTCAAAACACAATTTCCTATTTACTTCTTACAGTATAATGATACAGTTCCATAGCCATTCATTTTCTGTAAGATTAAGACTATTTCCTAGTAAACAGTAAGTATAAATTTTAGTTTTCACAACCTAAAATCTGTGCATTTTTTGAATTTTCTGTAGAAATGCTACTTGCCAAGTAGCATTGTACACTGTAAAATGAGCTTTGAAATCACAAGTTGTCATGAAAAAAATTGTTTTAAGTATATTGTTAGTGTAGTCTTAATTAAGATATGTTTTTCAGCTGCTACTCATTTCATTAAGTATCTCTTTGTATAGACAGCCTGAGTCAATCATAAATCTTTTAAACATTTCTTCAAAGAAGTTAACACACTCATGGTAATAAAAATGCAAAGTTTAAAGTTAAAATAGACTACTTTTTAATATGGGTCATGCACATGAATATCATTATGAAATTCTAAATGAGAAATTAACATAAAATATAACTGCATATTGAAAGTATATATTAGTACTATTCCCAAAATTATGTTCTAACATTAATAAATGTAATGATATAATTAATAATGTTAGATATGCAAACTTCTCCACTAATCTTTAAGATACAGAGAAGTGTTAAGTTTCAAAGAGGAAATTCAAATGTAAGTGAGTGTGAAAAAGTTCAGTCTAGCAAGGGCTCTCAGGTGATTATCAGTCCTATCAACTGAGTCATTTGAATCTACTCTAGAGGCAAACTCACCTTCATTTGACAGGTGGAACTGTAGCTCGTCAGAATGCCCAATTTAGAGAATATGTTGAGTGGTGAAAAATAACAATTATCACTCAGTAACCAAAACAGATAAACTTCAATCCCTGAAGGAGCTTGTGTTCTAGCAGGATATGTAGAAAATGAATACTAGATATAATAAGCAGAGAAAATGTACTATATGCTAGAAGGTGAATAAAATGAAAAGGTCAAGCAGAATTTAAAAAATTGTGCTGTTTGGGAACAGGAAGAGAATGCAGTATTCCATTGGGTGGTGAAGGTCGGCCTTATGGAAAAGATGATAATGAAGGACTTAAAAGACATGAGGGAGGGAGATAGACTGGAGGACATTTGGGAAATGAGTGTTCCCCAAAAAGTGAAGAAAGTAAGATAGGAACATACTTTCTTGGTTTATGAAAAAGCAAGAAGATAGTATGAGTGATATGCAGTGATATGCGAGATATATGCAAATTGTCACAGAAAAGGGTCAATGAAATTATACTTTAATGACTTTCTTTGTGCAAAATCTTGAGTCACCAAGTTTATTAAATAGAGTGATGGCATCTAGCTTTCATTTCAAATGGGTCATTCTGGCTGCTGCATAGAGGATTGTGGCAGAGAAGACATGAGTTGAAAGAAATAAGTCAATTATGAAATAAGCACAGTCATCCAGATAAAATATGATGGTGGTCCAAATGGGTTGGTAGCAGGAGATGTGGTGAAAAATGATTTGACTGTGTATGTATTTTGAAGGTAGTGTTGACATGAGTTTCTTACAGCCTAGCTGTGTAGTGTGACAAAAAGAACTAATCAAGTAAGATAATGGGAGTTTAAATAATAATAATTATTATTGTTATTTGTCATTAACTGAGATTAAAAATCAAAAATTGTTACAAATTTTTCAGGGGAAATCAGTTTGTTTTTAGACATTTTAAGTTTTTAAATGTGTACTAGACATCCAAGAAGAGATGTTAAGAAGTCTGTGGCCTATGTATATTCAGAGCTCTGGGCTATAGTCATATATTTTGCAGTTGTCAGCATATTGATGGTATTCTAAAGACATGGGAATCACTGAGATGACTACAAGAACAAATCAAGGACCAATGATTCAGCCCCACAGCACTAAAGCATTGAGGTATTATGAGCTCAGGAGAACCAGAGAGCCAAATCCTAGGGTTGGTGACATGAGATCAGATAGAGAAAAGGAAAGAAGCTCATTTCTAGAACTTGGTACATGTTTAGCTAAAATAGCTACAGTTTACTAATGTTATAGATCTATACTTAACTACTATTTCTTAATGCCCTGTAAGGACCTTTATTGATTTCAGCATTAATCCCTTTTTATATGTCTTTGGTAGTGAATGAGGAAGAGTGAGAAGAGCAGTAGTGGCAGTAAACCAGGTCAATCAATGTGCCGACAAAGATAAAGCTTACATTATTTATTATTAGTTCAAGTCTGGTAGAGGTGAGGGAGGCGGTGAAAAGAGTAAGGACTAAGATTCCTAGAAAAGTTATAATTGATAAAATATTTGAGAATAGCTGACCTGCCAATAAGAATAAATATTCATTAATTTTCATTCTGTACTAATTTTAGTCATGAAATAATGGCAACGTAATATATGTTAATTTTTTGAATTTGATAGAAAAATACTCACATGTACCAAATAGTTCTTGTAGATATGAAAATCAAAACACTGTTTTTCCTATTTAACAGGAATTCTCTTCTTAGAGTATTCATGGAGTCTTTGAAACATTGACATATCATTTAATAAAAAGCTAATTCATCTTGCCTAATGTCATTCTATAAAATGTCATTCGGTAAGGCTGTCATTAATTACTCAACTGGCAGAAATAATTATTTTTAGGTATTTTTCTTTTGGAACCTTATCAAAAAGAAAGCAAAAATTGACTGTGCAGAATAAGCAGCTGGAGGTTTTTATGTAGTCAACATTCAAAGGTGACTTCTGATCTATTGTTAAGACACACTCCTTTGGAAAAAGAGCATATGGCACTTTTCCCTTACCCTTTGCTTAGTTTACAATTAATTCACAGAAAAGTTAGAGGCTCACAACAGCATAATTTAATCCTTGGTACTTGCTATATTTTTTCTTTAAGATCTACATCAAAAATGACAGGGGTGCAATGGGATTTTACTTTCCTCTTACAGAGCAAAGATGTTGCTGATTACACAGGGCTGAAAATGAAAACACCAAGATAACAAAATTAAAGGATCCAGGAATTTAAAAAGAAAGTATGCAAGTTATACATTGAAATGCCTTAGATTATGTTTGAGGATATAAAAGTCTTAAACCTCTGTGTGGGGCTGATTTTCGATTTATAGCTAATTTTATTTTCTTTTATTTTTTTTTCACCAGCACTTGAACTGTAAATAGCACATACTTACAAATTGGAGCTATGAAGTCACTGGGGCACTGCTCTGTGTATCTCAATTTAGATTAAGTATTAATCAACCTGCCTTGGTACCTTTGCTTACATGGCTGTAGAGGAAAAAAAACACTTAAAAAATTACTGGCACCCATATTCTCTGTAATATGTAAGAAGTGTAAAAGTGTTGTGTTTTCTTTTTCAATGACATTTAAAAATAATTACCTTAAGTGTATATCTGAAACATATTCTGGACTACATTACAATTAAGTACTGGTAAGTGAGATCAGTATACATAGCTGCTGAGACATCAAACTTGTTAAATAATAAAAAAATAAGGTGGAGTGGACACGATACACATTGATATCAAAGAAAGGCCACAGTTAAAATAGAAAAGAAGAGTAGGACAATTGAGCCATCTCCTGTTACTAGAGTGTATCAACTTTCCAAAGTCAAAGAACCTGTAATGAACCAGTCAGCATAATAATCACATTTAGAGTAGTAATATAATTTCTGAGAGAAACACCATTCATAGTATTAAACTGTTATTCTAAATTTTAATTTTGATAATTTTATACTTTTTTAAAGTTAATTCATAGAGTTTTAAGACATCAAAATTATTAACCAAAGAATTTTATACTATTTAGGAATATTGTGATAAAAAATAATTTGTCAAAAGATGGCAGAATATCTGTAATCCCAGTACTTTGGGAGGCCAAGGTGGGCGGATCACAAGGTCAGAAGTTTGAGACCAGCCTGGCGAACACAGTGAAACCTCATCTCTACTAAACATATGAAAAATTAGCTGGGCGTGGTGCCAGGCACCTGTAATCCTAGTTACTAGGGAGGCTGAGGCAGGAGAATTGCTTAAACCCAGGAGGCAGAGGTTTCAGTGAGCTGAGGTCATGCTATTGCACCCTAGCCTGGATGACAGAGAGAGACTCAATCTCAAAAAAAAAAAAAGAAAAGGCAGAGCAAAATTGGATTACAGAAGTTACAAAGATAATATCTAATGAAATAGACACACCCAAAAATACAAAATAAAATAAGATAGAAACAACAATTAATCACCAGAAACCAAAGAAAAAAAAGGTTTCAAATTCATCCTGTCAAATCTGTAACATGAAATCCAATGAAAAGTTCCTATCTACAAGCTCTTGATGGAGTGTCTAAGCTTTTCATCTGAAAAAAAAAAAAATAGTATGTCTTCTTTTGAAAAGTGTCTGTTCATGTCCTTTGCCCACTTTTGAATGGGTTTGTTTTTTTTTTCTTGTAAATCTGTTTTAGTTCTTTGTAGATTCTGGATATTTGCCCTTTGTCAGATGGGTAGATTGCAAAAATTTTTTCCCATTCTGTTGGTTGCCAGTTCACTCTAATGATTGTTTCTTTTGCTGTACAGAAGCTCTGGAGTTTAATTAGATCCCATTTGTCTATTTTGGCTTTTGTTGCCAATGCTTTTGGTGTTTTAGTCATGAAGTCCTTGCCTATGCCTATGTCCTGAATGGTTTTGCCTAGGTTTTCTTCTAGGGTTTTTATGGTGTTAGGTCTTATGTTTAAGTTTTTAATCCAGCTGGAGTTAGTTTTAGTGTAAGGTGTCAGGAAGGGGTCCAGTTTCTGCTTTCTGCACATTGCTAGCCAGTTTTCCCAACACCATTTACTAAACAGGGAATCCTTTCCCCATTGCTTGTTTTTGTCAGATTTGTCAATGATCAGATGGAAGACAGTGTGGTAATTCCTCAAGGACCTATAAATAGAAATTCCATTTGACCCAGAAATCACATTACTGGGTATATATCCAAAGGATTATAAATCATTCTATTATAAAGACACATGCACATACATGTTCACTGAGGCACTGTTTACAATAGCAAAGACCTGGAACCCATCCAAATGCCCATCGATGATAGACTGGACAAGGAATATGTGGCACATACACACCATGGAATACTATGCAGCCATAAAAAACAATGAGTTTGTGTCCATTGTAGGGACATGGATAAATCTGGAAACCATCATTCTCAGCAAACGGACACAAGAACAGAAAATCAAACACCACATGTTCTCACTCATAGGTGAGTGTTGAACAATGAGAACACATGGACACAGGGAGGGGAGCATCACACACAGGGGTCTGTTGTGGGGGGACTAGGAGAAGGACAACAGGGGATGGGGAGGTTGGGGAGGGATAACATGGGGAGAAATGCCAGATATAGGTGATGAGGGATGGAGGCAGCAAACCACATTGCCATGTATGTACCTATGCAACAATCCTGCATGATCTGCACATGTACCCCAGGACCTAAAGTACAATAATACATATATATATATGTGTGTGTGTGTGTGTGTGTGTGTGTGTGTGTGTGTGTGTATATATATATGTATAGTATATAACAAAATAGTAAAAATAGGAGAGAGGAATTTGTCTGGAGTTCCAGGAAAATAAATTTATGTAGATAGGTAGCAGAAAGAGGATTGAGACAGAGGTGGAGAAATAGAAAGAGACAGAGAGATTGAAGAAGGTGGGGAGAGGGAGAGAGAGAGAAGACTTTGTAACATGTGATGATATCTAAAGATGTTATTAGAGATGAGATAACCAGGGCTTTGCATTTCCAATACATTTATAGTAAAATTAGTAGTAATATTGAATTTGAGGGTGCCCCCTACCTCTCGGGTAGGATAAACTTACTTAATAAGGCAGTGAAGTCTTTTTACAGTTTTTTTTTTTTAAAGAAAATCTAACTAGGCAATAAATATGTCAAGTTTTCTAATATCAATAGCTCTAGTCATAAGCATAACTGCATGACAGATATGAAAGATATTATTAAAAAACAGAAGAAAGAGAATATGACTGGCAAAGAAAAAGAATCACATTGTTTATTTTTTTAAAAGAAATCTTTCTGTGAGTACCTTCTACCTTAGAGGAACTTACAAAGAACTTACTTCAATAGAATAAGAATTCAAAGATACATTAAGAAAATAGAGAATTATATTTCTGACGTGTAAAAACAAGTTGAGAAAAAAACAGACATCATTAACTGAATAAATAAATGAATTGGGAAAAGACAGGACTGGAAAAGTGAAGATAAATCTCAACTGCCACAGAAGAAAGGAATGATATTATTTTGAATGCAAAAGAAAACAAGGCAAACATATTAAAGCAGTTGGGAAGATATAAAAGAAAAAAATCAGAAATCTAAGTAATTTCTGCTGTCAAATTTTCAACAAATGGAACAGAAAAATATATTCACAGATACATTAGGGAAAATAGTGCTGTGAAATGAATAACTGATTTTAAAGATGTAAAAGATCACACCATGTTTTATGAAAAATTGATACAAAGTAGAACATACTGAGACATATTCTAGTTTAGTATTACATTTCAAAGACACCTGAATAAATTTTCATGCACACAGGCAAATGAAAAAGTGAGTGTAAGATGGAAAATCAGGTTTGCTTCATACTTTCCACAGCTAGGTTAAATATTGAAGAAAATGGAGTGATCTCCTAAAAATTCCAAGGCGAAACTATCAAAAAATATAGCCAATTCATAATTCAAGTTCATGAGTACTTTATATTTATGAAGGCAGTAGGCAATTATTTTGAGACACTAAAAAGTACAGGGAAAAAATAATACCCTTAAGTTACTCCTGAAAAACTGCTTACTGTTTGAATCCAGCTAACCACGAGGTGAATCAAAAGTTGGAAATCAGGAATAAAGTAAAGAAATGGAAAAATGAACTGAGGGTAAGTACTTAATTTTTCACTCAGATATAAAACTGAACTTAGGCCAACTGAGAAACTAGTGTCTACAGAAAACAGTACAAGTGTCATAAACTTTGATAACTCAAAAATGAAAATACAACCATTTTAAAGAAGGAACTGGCAGAAAGAATGAAAGGGTAAAAACATAAAAGTTTGGGTTTCCTCATCCTTTGTAGTAGGTAGTCATTTTGCTAATATAAAATTGAAATTTGGAGAAAAAAATAATGGTTCCAGTTCTCTATAGTCTATCTTAATCTTTTACTCTTAACTTTAAATGTGTATTTTAAGTATTATAATACTTTTTGTTTTATTTAACGAAGGAATATTTATCTGGCACTTCCTTTTAAATTAAATTTTTTATCCTAAAAAAAATCAAGAAATACTAAATTTAATACTATTAAATAAAATACATGAATATATCATTTTAATAAAAATGTTTTATTAATATATAACTCATTTAATTTTTCAGTATACATGCATAGAAAGAAACTGGAATAACATTCTGTCAAGTTTTTTTTCTTTATGATGAAATGTCAAAGGGTTTTAAAAACTTTATTCTTTATACCTTTTTTGTATTGTTTGACTTTAAAGAAACATATGTGATTCCTTATAAATACAATAAAATCATTACCCCAAAATGAAAAGGAGTCTGTGCGATATACATGTTTGTATAACACCAATTTAGCACTGGGCCACTAGAGGCAAGACTGTTAGGCATTGTCCTGGATAATAGAGGAATTTGATGACTTTTTCTTCACAGAATCATGGGACATGTGCTATTCTAACTTAGTCCTAACCTGCTCGACTTGCCTATGAAGGGGCTTTCATAAAGTTTTTCATGTAGGATAAAAGCAGCCAGCCTCTGTGTTTGGAAACCATGGCATATTAGTCTGTTTTCATACTGCCATAAATAACTGCCCATGACTGAGTAATTGATAAAGGAAAGAGGTTTAATTGATTCACAGTTCAGCATGGCTGGGGAGGCCTCATGAAATGTACAATCAGAGTGGAAGGTGAAGGGGAAGCAAGGCACCCTCTTCACAAGATGGCAGGAAGGAGTAGAACGAAGCAAAGAGGAAGAGCCTCTCATAAAGCCATCAGATCTCATGAGAACTCATTCATTATTACAAGAACAGCATAGGGGAAACTACCCCCATGATTCAATTACCTTCACCCGGGCTCTCTCGTGACACATGGGGATTGCAGCTCAAGATGAGATTTGGGTAAGGACACAAAGCCTAACCATATCACATGACCAGTGCTTTCAATCCTACCAAGCACTATAGTCTTTCAGTCTCGTTTCTTAAAAGTCTACTTTTATGTTTAATAAAAATCCAGATGGTAAACCACAGAATATGTTGGCATGTCTCCTGGCTTCACCCAACTGGTACCAGTCCTGAATAGAGCACTAATAACCTGATAGAAATCAGAGGACAAGGAAGAAAAGCAGTATTAATTTTAAACACATATGTATATGGTAAAAATAATGATTTTAAGATTAAAAATCTGCAAAGCAGGGCAAAATCAAATATTCTTCATCCTAATGGAAAAATTCACTGATTGACAGTGAGATATTGTATCCTGTCAGCTACAGCAATAACCTTTAGACTTGATGCTGACATCAACATACCACAACAAGCTCTCTGTTAGAAAGCAAACAGAGCCATCTTCAAGCGTCTTCAATGAATATTGCACAAAATCATTTATCCTAATTTTTCAATAATCCTAATTTTTAAATACCTAAATATGGTACTCTTAAAGGTCTTATAAAAACTTAAATAGGATTATTTATATTTTAATTCTTGTTTTGAGTGAAAGAGTAATTCCTGATGAACAATTTTTATAGAATCACCTTCTGGGAACTTGGTGGATATGTTTTAAATGCCTGTAGTATTATTTCAATTTAGAGTAATATTCTTCAAAATAAATGGATGAAAAAGGGCAGCAGAATCCTTATTCATCTGACATTGACATCTGAAATTCTACTTCTGTAGTTTATTCCTTAGAAATACAAATAAATTTAACAATTAAAATAATTTACTTTTATAATTCCTAGAGTATCTATCAACTTTGAGGATTCCCTCTCTCCCTCCCTCCCTTCCTTCCTTCCTTCTTTTTCTCTCCCTCTTTCCCACTGTTCCTTCGTTCCTGCATTACTTTTTTATCTTCATTTTAAAAAGTCATTTTGCAAACATTTATTGAGCACTGTGTGTAAACATTGCACTAAATACTGGGAATATAGAAAATAGACATAGTCCATATTCTTGCTTATATCAAAATTAAGTTCTGGATAAGTATTGCTAAGACTCAAAGACTGCAAGGATTTTGAGGGTATAACTGTTTTTTCAGTACAGTCACAACTTTTAACTAATGACTGAAAAGAAGTGTTGATATTATATATATATATATATATATATATATTTTTTTTTATTCACATTTTAGTTTTACCCATCTTTGAATAATAATGTTTCCATCATCTGAATACCTGCAATGTGTCATGAACATATAATTGTCTCCTCTAAGTTTTTAATCCTTCATACCTCTTCTACATGGAAAATGTCTTCATTTTCATCAAAGTGCATATCAATCATGAAAACTTATTTAATTTCAATAGGCCTTATTATTTTTAATTCATAAACAGATCATTTATAGATAGTAAACACAATTTAACAATTAACCAAAATTGCATTCTTCACATGTTAGTCTTACATCCCAAGTGGAATTTAAGTACCTAAAGAGATCTCTTTGTTCTTAGAAACTATATGGTAGGATCTTGAGAACTACTTATTCACTGAAATACTTCCTCTTCTAAATGCATTCATTAAGAGGTGTTGGAAGTAGGGTTTTCAGATTTAGGGAAAAAAAGGACATTTAGTTTAATTTGAATTTCAGATAGTTAATTTTTTTACATATAAGCTCATCCCAAATATTGCATGTGACATACTTACACCGAAACATATTATTTGGTGCTTATCTGAAATCCAAATTTAGATGTGCATCTTGCATTTCATACAGCAACCCTTGTTGGAAACAAAAATTTACAAAAAATATTGTTAACTGCTCCTGTTAGCAGATTAGAAGCTGTGTCTGTGTGTGTGTGTGCACACGTGTGTGCGTGTGTGTGTGTGTGTGTGCATGTGTGGCGCAGTCTTCAAAGGAACAAAGAGCAATTTTTACTTTTACTTTTTGGTGTAGGGAGTTTTTTCTTTATGTATGTGTGCACAAATGTGTCTATGTATTCATACATGCCATAGTCTCATTGTAAGAAACTTGATGCTACTTTCAGTTTCTACAGCACTCTTATATACTGGGAATAGGAAAAACAAAAAACAAAACAAATAACAACAAAAGAAAAAACACCTGCTGCCTAGAGGCACAGAAAAGCCATCTAGTTGTAATCAGATGCTAGAAAACCAAGCCCTGAAAGTTAAGATCCATTATTGAAGTAAAAGATACATAAGCCTTTCTATAAACTACATTTTATTTAAGAAAGCATATCTAACTTTTTCAAATTCATCTCAACATATTTTCTTTTCTTTAATTATTATTTGACTATTGTGCCAATTCATGGCTAAAAATCTGGGCATTTTTTTTTTTATTGCACTTGGACTTTGTCAAAATGTTGGGTTCAAGGAAATATTTTCTGCCAAGTTCCTCTACATTCATGCCAAATAATTTTCAGTTGGTTTATAAGCCCATGTGTATTTTAAATGAAATGAATACATGCATTTTAGATTCCTTTACCCTTAACACACCCAGATGGTTCAGAAGACATCCAATAAACCTTTGATTCATGTTATAAGAAATAGATTGCTTAAAGGTTTTGGAAGTCAAGAAGAGAGGCATCTCATTTGCAAAGAATAAGTGGACCCAAATGTTCTAGCTTTATGTGTATGATGACAGAGAGAGTTGCACTCTTCTGAGGTTGGAATGAAGTGTTGGACTGAAACTCACTGAGGTAGTTTTAGTGCTTGGTTAAATGTTTAAACCTAATAATACTATACTTTACATTTAATATCTACATGTCTTGGATCATACTAAATTCATTAACCTAAGTGACATATATATATATATATATATATATATATATATATATATATATAGTCTACTCCTTGCCTCATATACATACCATCAACATTCGAAGAGTTTTGTAAAGAGTATTATATTCCTGTTTAATATTAGTTTATTTTAGTATGTGAATTTGCTTCAATGTTGCATTGGAAGTCAGTGATGCAGATATAACTAAAAAACGGAAAAAAACTACTTCACCCTGTCAGGTACACCTGAGGTCTTTACACCTAAAGTCTAATGAATAATATTTAATAAGAATACAACTTTGAAATTTTATTTTGATTTTTAATTAATTATATGCTAGATATGAATCTCTGCAAGAACAAAGATATGCACAATACATAGTCATTTTCTATAATGAAATTATTTTCAATTTTTCCCCCTATTAACCACTTGGTGGAAATTCATTCTTAGCCAAGACAACCTCCCTTTTCCTAGCATTGGGCCAAATATCAGAGATGAAGGGACTTACAGACTGCCAAGGCTTTGTAGGAGGCACTAGTTACCCTTTTGCACCCGACATTTGAAGAGATGTTCACCACTGCATCTAACAGCTCTTCAGTCTGTATGGATTGCTACTGAAATGTTTCTTTGCCCTATCCTCATGCTTCTTCAGTTTTAGTGGAGTTCCGTGTTATCATCACACTGAAGCACGTGAAATTTAGATATTTCCATGTTACTACGGAGCATGGAAATCTTTCATTCTCATTCTGCATCTTGAGTTCCTTGTCAGTAAGGCAGGGCACTGGACCTGCAAACATTTATGTGCTCATTTTTTTCCTCTTATTTTCTTTTTTGTTTCTTCCTAGATTGAGAAAAATGTGTGTGTCTGCGTGCGCATGCGCGTGTGTGTGAATGCGTGTGTTTTCTATTTGGTATCATCTTGGTCAGAAAGGTACAGTACAGTCTAGCTCTCTCAAGGACATAGAAATACTTTATGCCAATCGACCTCTCTAAAGATCAAGGTTTAAGTAAACCAAGTCAGAAAAAGCAGAGACCATCAGTTAGCCTAAATGTGTAAATTGGTGTACAGACTGAGGATATGAAAGGTGTGGTATTCTGTGAAGCAAAGCATCTCAGCAGCTTTAATCATTAGTTACTTTTTAAAAAATTTTTACCTTGAGTTCTGAAATACATGTGCAGAATGTGCAGCTTTGTTACATAGGTATACATGTGCCACGGTGGTTTGCAGCACCTATCAACCTGTTTTAAGCTCTCACCTATAAGATATTTGTTCTAATGTTCTCCCTCCTTTTGTCCCCCATCCCCCAAAAAGCCCTGGTGTGTGTTGTTCCCCTTCCCGTGTGCACATGTTCAGTAATTTATTCCCATTATTTGCCGATCTATCAATGCCCTGCAGAGAACACATTCACAGTAAAATAGCACTGCAACCATGGACTTGAAATCTATGAATTCAAAGTCACTGAAATAAATTAGAATCATTGCTATTTAAACACACAAAAATAATTAAAAAGCAGTACCCCGAAATAGAGGTGATTTCAAATTAGCCTAGTATAAGGGATGTGAGGTATTGGGAGGCTGCTTTAGAAGTAAGTAAGATAGAAAGAGCTCAGCTTATCATGCTCAAATTTATACTCCCTAGAATAACTTCTGATGATTCAAGAAGGAAAATAAATTATCTTCATTCAGGTTATATAAATTAGAAGTATTGAACTGGAGAATAAAAAAGAAGTTGGAATACATTCAAGCCCACACAAATTAGGAAAATATCTGTTTAAAATACATTACATGGATTTAATGAACATTATAACTTCAGTTTCTTTCAGTAAATAATGATTTCAGACTACAGTTGACCCTTGAACAACACAGGCTTGAACTGCGTGGTCCACTAATACATGCATTTTTTTCTGCCTCTGTCACCTCTGAGGCAGCAAGATCGACCCCTTCTCTTCCTCCTCCTCCTCAGCCTACTTGGTGTGAAGATGGCAAGGATAATGGCATTTATGATGATCCACTTCCACTTCATGAATAATAAATATATATTCTTTTCCTTATGATTTTCTTAGTGACTTTTTTTACTTTATTGTAATAATACAGTATATTATACATATAACATACAAATTATGTTTGCTAATGAACTGCTTATCAGTAATGCTTCCCTTCAACAGTAGGCTATTAGTAGTTAAGTTTTGGGGGAGTCAAATGTATATGTGGATGTTTCATTGCATGAGGTTAGCACCCCAAGCCCCCACATTGTTCAAGAGTCAACTATATTTCTTTTAAGGTTCTATGTTGTATACAGAGGTGCAAACTCAAAAAACTTCAGGAGCAAGACAAGTAAGCTAAATGTGGATAGGTCCAGTTCTAATCCCCATGGATGTTGATGGGAATCAGAAATCTAGCTCTACAAAAAGATTGACCACATAGTCCAAACAGAAAACATCTGCTGATAATATCGGTGGCTCTCAGGACACTGACAAAGCAATCTTATATCTTGACAATGAATTTGGAAGAATTTGAAAACAAACTATGAAGTAAATTAATTATTTTGTAAAGTATGATATCTAGGCTTGAAATTTAGAGAAGGACATTCCAAGACAATTCATTTCATTATTATGCAAAGAAACTTTTGTCCTCTGCCTCTCCTTTGAGAGCCTGCAGCTCTTACCTTAAAGCTCCCCTTTCATCTTTTCCAAATAAAGCAGGAGCAATATCCCTGTAAAGAATCGGGAATTACACTTTTTAAAATGTAATTCTCACTATATGAAATTGGCACACTTATTAAACTGTAAAAGCCAACTAGAATAAAATGTAAATCTGTATTTAGAAATATTTTAACAAATGGAGAGAAACTGAGTCACTGACCATTGCTGACATCACTTGGTTTTCTGACAAATTTGGATATAAAAGTTTCCATAGACATCTTCCTTCCATAGGCTTGTCATTACTCTTCATTGTATACCATTGGCAGTAAATTTTAAAAATTATCGGTATTATTTCTAAATTTTTACATTTTCCATATTGCATTTAAATATATTTTGTCATCTGAGCTTCACCCAACCACAATATTGTCCTTATTTGAACTTACATATAAGGAAACTGAAATTCTAGGAGATAATGTAATTTAATGTAGGCATCAAATCAATAACAACAACAAAACATAAACCTGAATTTTTTCTATTTTAGACTCTTGGTTTCTATCAGGCCTTGAGACTTTGATAGAAATGTAGTTATATTTTATTATCTTTCTCCCAAACATCTTTTAACTATTTTTTTACTTGTCTTCTAAACGTATCTGTGAAGGAAATATGATTGGTCTCAGACTACAGTCATGGGAAAGAGATATTTCGGAAGTTTAAGTTCTTACTAGAAATCAAACAGTGATTCAGAACAGACCCAACAGAGAATGAAAATTTTCTCAGTCCTCTCGGAGAGCTTCCTTTTCTGTTCTAGCATGAGCCTTGCAAGAAAGCAGTAGCTCTTCATTTAGCTTGATATAATTATTCTGGATTCGTTCACCCATAGACTAAATGGCTCTGTAGTTTACATGCTCTTTTACTTACAGTTTATGGTTTTAATTATAGCTTTCATCACTTTCTTTGACCTGTCATTCCTTTGCAAGATTCTTTCATTTCCAGTGGCTGTGGATGGCAATGTTGCAGATATTTTACTTCAGTCCTGTAGTTTTGTTCCATTTATGCTAATGACAAATCCTACACTTCTAACATACTACTTAGGGTAGATTTCAGTGGAGTTAATTATATTCTCTGCATAATGTAATTCTGAACTCCCTAGGATGAAAATAGCATTAGAATTTTCTATAATTTTATGTTTGCTCTCTCATTACTTCTGAGATTTAAACAGATTTAGTTTAGGTGACCTGAAGTTCAAGGTTTTCCTCAGTGAACTGAATGAATTATCTCTGCTTTCCATTTAGCAGTGATGTTTATAAACTGACAATGAAACAGGATGACAGTCTCCTAAGGGTAGGGGAGCCAGGCAGGATACTTGTCAGCACCATTACATGTTCACTGGTTTGTTTTATATTTTTTCACTGGTTCTTTGTTCATGAAAGTCAAATCACAAAATAATCCTAAAGGATCTTAAGGTCAACCAGGATTGTATTAGCTGTTCTCACATTTCAAGTTTCTGATGAGAAAACATAAAAAGAAAGAAATACAATTGTTTCTTAAGCAAAAATAGCCTTTTCCTTTATGTCCTACCTATGCATTCAAGTGGAATGGTAAATATTGATTTTTGCAAGCAATGATGGAATTTTCTTACAGTTTTCTCTATAGCCACATGGTGTAATAGAACAAAGATTTCAGAATCAGACAGCCATGTATTTGGTGGATATGTACTATTCTTGCATGGACAGACTACCTAACAGCTTTAAGCTTCATAATGGAAACTAATATAATAATACCTATGTTATTATGTAAGTCAAATGTGATAACATATGTTGAAGTTCCTTAATAAAATTAGTAATGACTCTGAAGTTTTGCGCTTATACACTGGTGGTAGTTATTTATACTAACTTACCTACCTCAAATTTACAAAGATCCAGAATATTCAAGAAAGAAGATCTCCTTAGAAGTGTCTAAGTTATTGTGCACTACGCTTAATCCTAGCAACACTAGTGTAAACATAGTGTTAAGTTTTAATAATAACAGATCCCATTTTCAGAGGTTCTGGGACCCATGCTCTTTGAGTTCTTTTGTTCTGGTTCAGGCAGGTCAGCAGAGTTTCACAGGGCCTTTCCAATGGTCAAAATTTACGTTTTCGTCCATCATAGCCTTGTCTTACCTGCCATTTCTGGGTGACCTGACATCACTACCTTAATATCCTCTGTCATTCCTGAGTTTGATTGACACACTGTCGCACAATCTGGTCATCCAGATGACTTTCTCATGTTTCTAATATTATGAAAGGTGTTATTATGTAAATAGATGTTGAACTGAAGTAATGGAACATATTCTCCCCATACCGGACTCCACACTGAAGAATTATATTGCAATTCATTACAAGGCCACAAAATATAATTGCATTTTTTACTTTTTTAAAACTACATGTAGTGAGAAAGCTTTTTTATTTCACTTACTTTTTTCTCTGTAGGTACCAAGGAGTAAGCCAAAAGAAAATCTGACATGTATCATTACTAAAATAAAAATTTTCCTTAGAGTCAACCCTAATCTTTATCCATAATTGTGAACCCCAACTGTATCTGTCCTCTGGCTAGCTTCCTACTTTATGAGTTATTAATGCCTTAGAAATTGGGCAGCCATTAGTCTCCTATCAAAAGGCAATCAATTGTTTCATGAAGAATGCCAACTGGTCTCCTTCCTAATTCCTACACACATTGTTAGATTTAGATAAATTCTCCAAGGTATAAAAATATGATTTCTTTTCATGTTACTGTGGCTACTTCAGATATGTGATGATGCTAGTCTTTGACATGTAATTGTGGTCAAAATTATTAAAAATACCTGAACCCATTTTACATATGCATTATTGACTGAACTAATAAGCATACATTATGATAGGGCTATTATTATTTCCAGTCATGTTTTTGCAATTCTGTTCTTGATGTTAGCTTTATGTTCTACTTACCTGATCTTGAATAACATTTCCCAGACGGCTGGATTCATATTCAAGATATTTATCAGATATAATTGGAAAAGTGACAGATTATTTAGGAGGCTGGGGGTTGGGAGGCAGGTGAGGATCTAGAAAAATAACTAATGGGTACTAGGCTTAATATCTGGGTGATGAAATAATCTGTACAACAAACCCCCATGACACAAGTTTACCTGTGTAACAAACCTCCACTTAAAATGAAAGTTAAGAAAAATGACAGACTGAGCTAATTTTAAATGTATTCTTTTACATAAACTGAAAGTATTTTCTAACTTCTGTGGCTCTAATTGAGAAGGTTATTATATTTGTATGCTCATATTACACACTTGTAACTATACCTGTGGAGGTTTAAAAGTTGAATCAGGCCTACCTACAGCATACAGAATTTTGCATGGGCTTGTTATTTATTACAGAACATCATAGGGTTTCTAGGGAAGCAAATGTGTTTTCCTCCTAAATATAATTTAATTGCTAGCCTGTTCAGAAGAATCTATTTGCATTAAAGTTGTGATGTTGCTTCCTAACCACCTATGACCTCCTAAAAATGTCTTTGAAAGATTTGAAATGTAGGATTCTGTACTATCACCTGGTACAGTAATGTTGAAATTAAAGATGGGCTTAGATAAGAGACCTTATTTTCTTTTTAACAAATGTGCCTTTTTCATTAGATTATTGTCTTTATGGTTGTCCCACTGAGCTGTAAATTATTTCTATTATTTTATCATGTGCTTCATTTCTGTTGTCCTGGCAACAAACCATAATTGCCTTTTTAATATTTATGTATTTTATTCAAAACTTCTTTTTAACCAAATTAAAAATGAGCTCTTTAACAAATTGAAGGGCATCTCAATCTACATAAAACTTCTTTTTTCTTTTCTTTTTTTGGTCTTTCCTTTGTGTAAGTTCCATAACTTGAACTGAAATAAGTGAAGACATTAATAGAATCAACAAATATCTGTTTACATGTTCAATATTAAAATTGTTAGTATTTATTTACTAAAAGTAAATCTGATAATAAAATATTCCAAATTATATTAACTGTCATTGTTAGTAAGTTGAAAATCATGCTTGGTAAGTCATGCAAATTATTGTTAAGTAAGCTAATTCTGACCCCTTTTTATTATCTATTTTCATGCTGCAGTGCTCAAATATCGGGGATATAATGAATAAAAACACATTTTGTTATATTGGAAGGCTCATTTAAGATTGGCTGTTTTAAAGAAGTTTACCAACGTCTTAACTCAGTCAAAAAACTATCAGTTTGTACAAATTTAAAACTAATTATGTTAAAACATCACTTTTCCTTTAATAATATTTCATTTCAATATCTAAGTGTAATTTTATGAATCCCCTGTAAATATCCTGGTAATACTGTAGTAAGTGAAGATATGGCGCATATGTTTCCTACTACCATCATAATTTTAAAAAGAAAACAATGGAATGTAATCTAGTATGTAAGTTACATATAGGTACGTATTGTGAAAGCAGATTTTAGTTTTCAAGAAAAACTTTATAAGTTAGAGAAATACAAAAAACTTCTAAAATTTTTTAAAACAGCATAATCCCAAACTTTGAATGCAAACTCAGTACATATCAATAACCTTATCAATGTTTTTTGAATCAAAGAATATTTTTTTTAAAAAAAGCTGCAAATACTGAATATAGAAATAGGAAAAATAAAATTAAAGACAAAAATTTCTTGAGCCAAGATTGCGCCATTTGAGCAACAAGAGTACAATTCTGCCAGAAAAAATATAAAAATCTGACAAAGGAAAACAATTGAATAATATTAACATTTCCTTGTTTGAAAGTAGTCAGTTCTAATGGCTTACACATAATTTAAGGAGGAACATCCATACAAGTATTCCTGCCTTTCATTCTAGTCTGTTGCATCTATTAATATCAGTTCATATTACTATTGAAGCTTGTAAATGTTATCCAATATATCACAAAAGTTATATAATACCATTTATGTTAAGTAGTTATTTTTTCTATTATTTAGGCAAAATAATGATTTAAATGTAATTTAGAATATTCAGTACTTACTACTAATTAATTGCAAGATGAAATTACAGTTTTTTTTCAAATTACATATTCTATTTTTCAATCTAACCTTATATTATTTGCAAGTGATTAGAATTTTTTTTATTGCATTTTAGGTTTTGGGGTACATGTGAAGAACATGCAAGACTGTTACGTAGGTACACATGTGGCAGCGTGATTTGCTGCCTTCCTCCTCTTCACCTATATCTGGCATTTCTTCCCATGCTATCGCTCCCCAACTCTCCACCCCACACTGTCCTTCCCCTATTTCCCCCCAACACACCCCAGTGTGTGATGTTCCCCTCCCTGTGTCCACGTGTTCTCATTGTTCAACATCCACCTATGAGCGAGAACATGTGGTGTTTGATTTTCTGTTCTTGCATCAGTTTGCTGAGAACGATGGTTTCCAGGTTCATCCATGTCCCTACAAAGGACATGAACTCATCGTTTTTGATGGCTGCATAATATTCCATGGTGTGTATGTGCCACATTTTCCCTGTCCAGTCTATCATTTATGGGCATTTGGGTTGGTTCCAGGTCTTTGCTATTGTAAACTGTGCTGCAATAAACATTTGTGTGCATGTGTCCTTATAGTAGAGCGATTTATAATCCTTTGGACATATACCCAGTAATGGGATTGCTGGGTCAAATGGAATTTCTATTTCTCGGTCCTTGAGGAATTGCCAGACTGTCTTCCACAATTGTTGCACTAATTTACACTCCCACCAACAGTGTAAAAGTGTTCCTATTTCTCCACATCCTCTCCAGCATCTGTTGTCTCCAGATTTTTTAATGATCGCCATTCTAACTGGCGTGAGATGGTATCTCAATGTAGTTTTGATTTGCATTTCTCTAATGACCAGTGATGAGTATTTTTTCATATGTTTGTTGGCCTCATGTATGTCTTCTTTTGTAAAGTGTCCGTTCATGTCCTTCACCCACTTTTGAATGGGCTTGTTTTTTTCTTGTAAATCTGTTTTAGTTCTTCGTAAATTAGAATTTTTAATAACTTTGAACTAACAGAAACCACAAATTCCGGTTCAACTCATAACTAAAGCAGTGTCACTTTAAAGATATCACTCTGCAACTTTTGACAATGGTTTTCTGATGTATTTATATGCCATGTTTATTCTTCGTCTTTATCTGGTAGAGTTAGAACTTTATTATGAGAACCTGGTGGGCTTCCTGGAAAAGAAATTATCCATATAAAAATGTGCCAAGCCCAAAATCTGCAGCCCCTTCAAGACTTTCTCACACTTATGCTAATTTATATTCGGTCTCCAGTAATTGATCAAAATTATCATTTCATTGTTCCTACCAGTTTATGGTTCTATTCCAGTAAGGTAAGGCAGATGCTGACTGTGACTCTTTGTATTACTATGTCTCTGTTTTGCCTGAGACTTTAGATGTGTCCAGAAAAAGTAGCTGCTTTTTTAGTTTTCTCAGTTTTTTCTTGTAATGACAGGTATGATGACCTTGAGGTATTTTTATGTTGGGGCCAAAACTGAAATTCCCAGAATATATTTTAAATGAAATTTGTCAAGTTGTTGAGGACCAGACATTTTTTTTTCCATCAGGTGAACATATTTGCCTTTGATTCTGTTATTTTTTTCTTCTTTCCTTGTTTTTTCCTCTCTTACTTCTTTGTATTCTTTTCCTGAGCACTTCCTTTTCTTCTCCTTCCAAACTTCATATTCTGCTAACTTTTTAAGACTGAGGAAACATTTCTGTTGTAGAAGCACTATATCTATTCAGTTTTGATTTCTTTGGCCCAAATGTATTTTTAATTATGTGATACAATTTTAAAAACCATGTTTTAATACAAAAATAAGGGTTTGTCCTTTCCCTTAAAAATTACACTATTGGCAATACTGAGCGTACATTTCTGCACAGAAGGTATAAGTTAGACTCAGTGGCAGATGCCTCCCTACAGACCAGGTATTTATTATTGTATTTATCATATTAAAATGTATTTTATTTATGTTACCTTCCCTAAGCCAAGCATTTTGTTTTGCCACTGAAATGCAATTCTGACTCTCAGTACTTGGAGCTAGGTGAAATTTCAGGGTTAAGGCCAGTTTCCCACAAAACTACCCTCACTTCAGACACCAGCCATAAGCACCTATCCTCTGACAGAACAGTCTCAAATTTGAGAGTTCCTGTTAACCCCTCAGGAATTCAATAATTCACTAGAAGAACTCAGGAAATTCAGGAATTCAGGAAAGTGCTAGTAGTGATAATAGTTTTATTATAAAATACGCAAATCAGGGGCAGCAAAATAGATTCATAGAGAAAGAGCTGAAAGGGTACTAGAAGCTCCCACATCCTCTGGAGCTGAGGATCACAAATCAGGAAGGTCACTGAACTTTCAGTGTCCAGAGCTTTTATTGGGATTTTATTATGAAGGTATAAGTTACTGAATCCTTGGCTGTGTGGTTCAGCTCACTCTTGAGTGCTCTCTCTTCCCAGGAGGACCAGCTGATATTGCAGGGCTCAAAGCCCCAATGCTCTAATTACATGATTGGTATTTCTAGGGTGGCTTATCTCCCAACCTGAGTCATCTCATTGTCATAAACTATCTAGGAGTCAACCCTAAGTCATCTCATTAGCATAAGCTTATATGTGCTATCAGAGGACCACCATGAAAAACATAGACATTCCTATCAATGAGGAAATTCCAGGGATTTCAAGGGTCACAAGCAGACATCAGGGGAAAAGGCCAGCTAATTTCTTTATTACACAACAGCAACCTATATTTTGAGGCAAGTTCTGGAAACATATAAAATTACAAACAAGAAATTCAGTAACAGTGAGAAGGTATCATTGAGAAGTATCAGTGAGAAAGATAGAAGTCAGTGTGTCAATAAAGAGGATTAGAGTCTACTATACAAATGCTATTTATCAGTAGCAAAATAATTGTTATAGTTGAATTCCATATTTAGCAGCTTCACTAAATTTTATAACTCAATCTAGTCAACTTCATTCACTTTACTAGAAGTCATAACATATAGCATTTATTATTTTTCCAGTTTGCATATTATATTTTAAATATCTCTAAATCTCAGAGCAGGTCTGAGATAGACATTGTTGTTCCAGTTTTATAGGTAACATATATCTTCCTCAGTGACACATATGAGAAAGTGGCAGAAAAAGGATTGAATCTACCTGTAAGACAAATTGAAACATTTGAATGTATTTTGCAAATATAAATTAATGTGCCTGTTTAAGGTACTCTAATGTCACAGAATTGATTTTGGCTGAATCTCATAAAAAGTTATTCCAATAGTTAAAACAAAGTGAAATATAAATAATCATTATATCTGAACATTTTTCTTTAAATTCATGAGAAAAACTGAAAAATCTCTCCTTTGCTTTGCACTTTGCTTATTTTAATTAAGTGCTTATAATCTACACAGAAGTAAACCTAGAGATTAATTTTAGTGGAAAATATAATTGGATAATTTTATGAGACTATGTCTATACTTTTAGTTATACATGACAATATATAAATTATATTTCAGAATATATGCTTCTTACCATATTCTGTGCACATCTGGATAGTTGCTTGGGTGCATTTTATTGGACCTTTTGCTTTGGTTGTGCTATTCAACTTACATTTCAGGCTGTAGATAAAAACTTTAAATTACAGGTAAATGTTCACAGTTTCAGAAAACCTTGAATTGATATTTATACCAATATCTTGAGAAGTTGTACTACTTTTTAGCAGTTTTGAAATAGGTAATAATGTAGTCTAAAATCTTGCAAATATTAAGTTTCTAATTTTTTGAGGTATATTATTAATTTATCAAAATTTTGCCCTCTGTTGCCTGACTGCTATATAATTCCCTATTACTTCTATATAAAAAGGACTGGAATGGATACTACAAAAAAGGTGCACAAAGAGTGATATAAAATTATAAAGGAGAAAATGCTTCATTGCCTCATAAAGTCAAGATAGACAACATAGAAATAAATTTGAGTATTTAAACATAAAAATTAAAAACTTAAAACAATAAACTTAAGGAAAATTAATAATAAAGAAAGAACATAAGAAAAATGATTTCATGTGACCAAAACCGAGGAATATATGAGGCTAGATCTAGGCAGAAACTAGATTATTAAGGATCGTTCATTCTATGCACAGAAATTTGTGTTTCAATCTATGCAATTGAAAAACAGAAGGATTCTATGCAGGACAGTGTCATGATAAAATATACTTCCAGTTATTCTTGTGGTAGCATAAAGGGGTAATTTGTTATCATTTGTAAAGTGGTGTTAGTAAGTAATGTCATGAACTATAATTGATAAAAGAGTGCACAATTCATAATTGTATAGCCTGATAGTTTTCACCATATGAGTGTACATGAAACCAGCACACACATCAAGACAAAGAATGTTGAACATTGTCAGCTACACAAAAAACCAACAACTGGTTATTCTCCCAACATCTTATATTTTTTCTCAAAGGGAATAGGTATCCTGTCCACTAACATAAAAGATTAGTTTTTCCTATTTTTGAACTGTCTAGAAATAAAATCATATAGCATGGACATTTTTATGCTGGCTTCATTTTACTCAGAATTTAGTTTACAAGATTAATTGATATTGTTACGCTGAGCAGTGGTTTGCAGTGCTGTGCAGTATTCCATTTTATTAATTCACCTCAATTTATGCATTTATTCTATTGTTGTCTGGTATTTATTAGGAGTAATTATTAATAATATATTATGAACGGTCTCATATATGGCTTTTGGTGTCCATTTGCATACATTTCCATGGAGGCTGGACAGGGCTATGTAATTCTGGGTCAGAGAGCATGTCTTTGTTCAGGTTTTTGTATGTATGTCAAACAGATTTCTAAAACATATTGAGTTTGAGATATCTGTTGGTGTATAGGTGGAGTGGTAAAACAGCAAGTAAAACTATAACTTAGGCTGTAACAGGGCAACAACATAGGACAAATATACACATGTGAGCTAATCCAGTTTGTAGTTAAACCCATAAGAGGAGGTGAAATTACTAGGTGGGTAATATAAAATCCAAGAAGAAAAAATCTACAAGAAAGAAACCTAAGAAATCAGTTATTTACCCAGTAGACTGAAGAAAACTCATAGAATCTGAGAAGGAAAAGCCATACAAAAAGTGACAATAGACAAAGTATACATATATTTTAGGGATAACATAGTGAAAAATATACATTAGGGAAAAGGTTAAAGTCCAAATGGACAGAAATGTCATTTGAATTTAGTACCTAGGAAGTCATTGGTAAACTCATAAAGAACAGATTAGTGCAGGTAGAGGTTTATAGACCAGATGATTACATAAAACTAAAGAGGGAATTCCAGGTGAGGAAGTGGCAAGATTGTATTTAGACTTTTCTTCTGTATTGGAATAAATGAGTACATGAAAGATATCTCCAAGGGAAGATTGTGAAAATAGCTTGGAAAAGAACGTTTCTTGTCTCTTAGACAAGTTTAGTGGTGCATGATTTCTGTTACTTTATTTCTTCTATTTATGGAATAACATTCCATCTGTTTTTTTTTATTAATACCTGCTGGTTGTTTATATTATTTACAGCAATACACTTTACCATGGTGATGTGTTTATTAAACAAATCCCAAATAAGCAAAAGTTAAAAAAAAGAAAGAAAGAAAAGAAATACTGCTAGCATTTTCTCTGTAATTAGCAACATCCACAAGTTTCTTTAAGATTATCCCCAAGTTGTGCCAGGGCTGCTAATAAATGTTGCACACTGGTTCTGTCACAGCAGCACTGTTCAATAGAGCTTGAAATTAGTGAGAGAGGCAGGGACTCTGACAGTCAGTCTGATCATGGCCACTAATTCTGAGCAAATAGCAGCAGCTTATTTTGCTCCCAGGAGAAATGAGGTGAGTGGAAATATTAAATAAATGTGAATGCCACTGCTTTGCAGTAATATGGCTCTTTGTGTTTCATGTGTCCTAATTCAGAAACTTACAAATTGAAGACTTATAAACTGTATTTCAGAAAATGTCTCTTAAGTACCAAAAAGAGACCAAATGTCTATTGAAGTAATCAGTTGGCTATTAGTTTCAGTTATTATGTTTGTATTTAAGGCATTGTATGCTTGTATGTAAGGTTCAAGATTCTCTTCTAAAATAGTGCACTGAAGCTATCAATTTCTATAGATTTTAGTTATTAATGGTTTATTTGTATGTGTGAATATGCATGTATACATGACACATGCATACATACATATCTATAGTGTATGCACATACTATAATTATTTTTACATGTATATATGCTTTAATATAGCCTTTTTTTAACTTACATTTTTCTGCCATTAGGGAGTTAAGTTATAGAGTAAACTTATTTCTTTGAATTTGTTTTTGTGTATATGTAAGGATATATTATTTATTGACAAGTAAATTGCAAACATATTCTTATGACTGACCAAATGTACATACACAGAATTAATTATTTGAATCAAATATAGATTTTTATTTGGTTAAGAGTCACAAAATTAGAGTCTATGTAATTAAAGAACAACTGAACTTAAGAATATGGTGCTAAATTGAAAATCAAAGTATTCATGAAGTACCATCAAACCAGTCTCATTATAATATTAAAATAGAGCTATAACAAAGTCTCTGAATTTTATTTGTGTAATTGATATGCTCCAGTATTGCTGAAATATATATAATAATATAATTATTTGGGAAAACAGTATGGCAAAACATTTTTTTTTCTAAAAGCTATAAAATGCTTATTGTCTTGATTTAAAAATCCTACACCTGGGGATTTATTGTAAAAAGTAATTCAAAGATCTGAAATACATCTCTACTCTGGTGCAGTCTATATAGCATTATCTATTACATCAAAGTGCTTAAAAACATCTAAAATAATGCTAAAACCATATGTATTCATTTGCATGGGTTTCTATTATAAAGTATTACTTACTCTGTGACTTAAATAACATAAATTTATTTCTCAAATAGTTCTTGTGTCTGGGAAGTCCAAGATCAAGGTGCTGGCCTATTTGATTCCTTGGAGAGCTCTCTTCCCAGTTTGCCATTGGCTGCCTTCTTGCTCTGTCTTCATACAATGTTGAGAGAGAGAGAGAGTTCTCTCCTCCTCTTCTTATAAAAACACTAATCCTGTCTCTTGAGAGAACCACCCTAATGGCCTCACTTAACCTGAATTATTTCCTTTGAAGCTTCATCTCTGAATACAGCCACACTAGGAGTAAGGGCTTCAACATGAATTGGGAGGAGACACAAATGTTAATACCATAACACAGTGATATGAAAATAAGACTCTTGGGCTTCATTAAAATAATATTCAGAAAGATTGGGCTAGACATGGTGACTCACACCTGTAATACCAGCACTTTGGGAGGCGGAGGCAGATGGATCACTTGATGTCAGGAGTTGGAGACCAGTCTGGCCAGTATGGTGAAACCTTGTCTCTACTAAAATGCAAAAATTAGCTGGACATGTTGAAGCATGCCTATAATCCCAGCTACTCAAGAGGCAGAGGCAGGGGAACCTCTTGAACTTGGGAGGCTGAGGTTGTAGTGAGTCAAGATCTCATTGCTGCCCTCTACCCTGAGCGACAAGTGAGACTGTCTCACTAAAAAAAAAGAGAGAGAAAGAAAGACTGAGAAATGTAAGAAAATGTTTAGATCACACATTAAGTGAAAAACACAAAGGCTCTATATATTGTAAAATATTTATTTTAGTAGTATTTCTTTGAAATAATCTTGAAAGATATAATTAAAGATAACAATAACCTTTTCAAGTGATTTATTTAGGTTCTATTACTTGTAAGTAAAAATATACATAACCTTGTTGATTTTCTATCTCGTTGATCTATGTAATATTGACAGTGTAGTGTTAAAGTCTCCCACTATTATTGTGTGGGAGTCTAAGTCTCTTTGTAAGTCATTAAGAACTTGCCCTATGTATCTGGGAGCTCCTGTAATGAGTGCGTATATATTTAGGATCGTTAGCTCTTCTTGTTGCATTGATCCTTTCACCACCATGTAATGTCCCTCTTTGTTTCTTGTGTTCTTTGTTGTTTTAAAGTCTGTTTTATCAGAGACGAAAATCACAGCTTCTGGTAATGCTAACTGGCTGTTTTGCCCATTAGTTGATGTAGATTCTTCATTAT